>QAPF01001432.1:0-10146 GCA_004367935.1 Colletotrichum sidae
TACGTAAAAACCTAATCTTTTAATATAATTAAAGATATATTAACTTATATATAATATATAATATTAAACTTAAAATAGTAATTATTGAAAATATAGATCTTAATTTTAAATATATTATATAAGCTTCTACTATACTTCATATTCTTATTATATATCTTTATAAAATTTATAATATATTTAGCTAAAGTATTATTAGAAGGAATAATAGAAGTAAGATATAAAATATACTTATAGTATTCTTTTTAGTATTAAAAAGGCTTTAAAATATTTAAATAAGAGGTTAGTAAAACTAACTATTATAATAGAAGTCTTTTATCTTATATTATAAATATATAAACTATTCAAATTAATTATAAGTATTTCCTCTCAACTTCTTATTATAAGAATAATACTAGTATTATATATTTAACTTTGAATTAGATATTATAAAAGGATAAAACAAAATCTAATTCTTCTAATATAAAGTTATCAACCTATTTAGAATACGTCTTAAGATTATTGTTAAAGTTAATATAGTATTTTAAAACTTCATAAAAGTCCTTATAAATCTATATAATAAACTCTTATAATTAAAATAATTATTATAATACTATATAGATTTAATTACAATTTATATCAATTTCAATACTATATACTATGAAGTAATTTCTAAAATAGTATATTATAGGGATACCAGTAAGTTGCCAAGTTATTAGAAGTTAATCTTTAAAGTAAGCTTTAAATATTTAAAAGAATTCTAAATTATAAAGTTCTATATATATATAGAAGGCTACTTAATATATTATATAAATAGAAACTTTCATAGAATTCTTATCTATAATATTCTTATAGTTAAAATTAAAGATTTAACTAATAAATATTAAATTAAAATATTAGTAGAGCTTTATAAAAATAAGAATACCTAAAAGTATTATTATTATAAGTATAAGAGTACTTAGAATAAGTATTTCACCTATAAGAGTTAATTTAAATATTATTATAAGAATAGAAAAGTATTTAAAGAATCTTTAAGAAGTTATATAGGTCTCTTAAAAGATTAAGAATAGAAATACTATAAATGCCTAGTATTAAAACTTCTAGTAATAGTTTAAAGAAGGTTATTATATTTATTAAATATATTCTTATAAGTAAAAACTAAGGATAATTATTAGCTTTTTAGAAGTAGCTATCAGAAAGTACTTTATTTTTAAATCAAATTAAGTATAATTATTAGTATTATAATAATAACTATTTATAAGAAGTTAGTATATAATTTAGAAGCTCTTAGTAAAGTCTTAGAGTAGAGAAAGTTTGAAGTATTTAAATCATAAATCTTATGATTTTATATTTTATATAGACTTTAAATATAGGGTTTTATAATTACTTCTTCTATTATAATAAGCCTTATTAATCTATCATATAATAGTAATAGAAGGATTAACTATTAATTAGTATTAGTTTATCTCAAAGGTAATATATATTATATATAATATTATTATATAAATATAAAATAGTATTCTAATTGTTCATTCTTATTATTCCTATATTATATAATATAAGGTACTATATAAAACTTTAGATCTATAGTGTAGCAATTACTTACTAATTACTATATAATTAGCTATAATTAGTATTAGATATCTAGTATCTATTACTAGTGGGGTGTAGAAAGCATACTACGATACAAATAATAATACATATAGTTACTATATGCCCTATAGTATAACGCAACCGACAATAGTAGCTATATTATTAAAAATAATTCTAATAATAATACGAACTAGCCTTCTAATATAATTGCTTCTACTTACTTCAACTACTATTCTAAATATAATAGGAGTAGCTACTCCTAGACCTATACATTAAATTATAGCCAATCTTATTATAAATATCTAAAGTTAAAAGATAAGTATAAGTAGGGCTCCTATTTCTTTACTATTAATTTTAAGTTACATACTACTAATTATTAAACTAATTATCTAATTATATATCGTAATTATATTATTACTCCTATAATTCCTATTACTAATAAGAAAAATAACTTCAAGAATTACTATACTTCTATCTTTTTACTAGAATTCTTTTGTATGATTTAAAAACTATAATAATTATTTTTATTATATCTTATAGGTATTCCTAATCTATTTTCTTATAATATTCAGTATTACTTCTTTATAAATTAAAAGTATTCTGAGATTTATTCCTATTTTTACTCCTAAGTAAGTCTCTATTAGTCTTAATAGTATTATATAGATAATAATAAGTTTCTCCCCCTCTTTCTTCTTATTTTTATTACATTAGTCTTTCTATAATAAGATATTATGATATAGTCTAATGATTATATTATATCTTATTAATATTATAACTATATCTTGAGTTCTATTAATATTAATTTACCTATCTATTCTACTATATAATTACTAGCTCCTATTGATATTAATAATATCTTATTTTAAATAGGTATTACTTACTACTATTTTCAATAACAAAAAAGAAGAAGATAAAAATAATAATAAGAGAGAAGGAGAATATCAAGAATATAAAAAGGAGTAGGATAATATTAATGTTTTTACTTAATTTATTGATTTAATATCTAAGAGGTAAGTTTTTGAATTATTTATATATATCTCCTATAGGTTATTTTATTATCTAATTTATAGAGCTTTATATATTCAGCCCCCCGCTTGATAGGTAGTTTTATATACCACCTAGTAAATAATCTCTATAATAAGAAAATACCTAGTTATATATTATAGTCTATATATATCTCTATAGGTAAATATAATTAAAAAGACTTAGTAGTATAACTACTAGTTTAAACCTAGTTTTAATCTAGAAGTAGGAGCTAATAAGTAATAGAATAATAATTAGATATATAAACTTATTAGTATAAACTTTATAATAGTTTGTATAGAGGGTTGTAGCTTAATATACTAATAATAGCTTTAAAAATATTAAACTTACTATAATAATACTTATAATATTAACTCATAATAGCTAGATACTAATAATACTACTAGTATATCTTAATAATACTAGCTATAAATATAAAAGAGAGTAAGGGAAAACTAACCAACTATCTTATAATAATACTACTAATAATAATAATAAGAACTACCTACTATTACTATACTTAACCCTTATAACTTTAATATAAATATTAATCTTATAAAAGTTATTAATAACTATAAGAACTATAACTATTTTTATAAAAGCCTAAAGAAGCTAGCTTTATATAAAAGCAGTTTTATTATTCTCTCCAGTCTTTTTAAAATAGTTATAATTATATTCAACTTTAATATATTATTAGAAGATAAAGCTATTAGAAGAACTAAAAACAACAAAATTAAAGTAATAAAGAAGGATCTAGCGCTTAAAAGTAGGATATTTAAAGATAATTCTAAATATTTTGAATATATTTTAGAAGTAGTCTATTAGATATTACTTTCTTCTAAAAAGATATTTATATTAAAGTCTACTTATTATAGAGGTTATTATTAGCTAATAGTAGGGAAGGTATAACCTAAGGTTAAATATATTATATTATATACTATTAGTATAACCTTAGTATATAATATTTTAAAACCTAAAGTAACTGTAGCTATAGCTATTAGTATAGGGTAGGTTGGAATATGAGTTCTAGTTGGAAGCAAAATATTCTCTATGTGAAGTTAAAGACTTTATCTGATTTATAGCCTATATAGCTTTTTATTATTAGTAAATTAATATTAGTCTATGAATCTTTCTAATATTCCTATATTCTAATTTCAATTATAATATAACTTTATTATTTATAAGGCTTTCTAAGAGTTCCTATATAAGAATATTATACGTTTTCTTTTTTATTAGTATATTATAATTATATCTTTAATTTCAGGTACTTTTCACTACTAATATCTTTTTGATTTTAAATTCCTTTTAGGTCTTATTATTCTCCCTAATAAGAGTTAAAATAAAGTTAAAATATATATCTATATATTATTAAGATAATAATCAGCTAGTTTCTACCTATGCAATAAGATTAATATAGAATATTAAATAGATATTTATAAGGATATCTAATATAGTTTTTGAGAGATTTGATGTATTAACAAGTTAATATTTAGAAGTTATTTAAATATATTTCTTTTTTAGCTAATTTGTCTTAATATAGTATAATAATAGCTCTATTCTATCTTTAATCTAAAACCTCTTAGCTATTTATTATATTTTATTAGTATTTATTTTGTTATATTACGATATATATATACTATTACGATTTAGACTTTAGTAACATTATCCTTAAGGTAAAATAAGATTATTAAAGCTTATTTTAAGTTAAAATAGATAGTTTATTCTACTATCTATAGATATAGAAGAAATATAATATTAAATCTATTTAGAAATCCATTCAGACTAATTCTAATAGTTGAAAAGTCTCTATTACTTGATATTAATCAATATCTAGTAATATAGACTAATTAGTCTAATTATGAGAGAATAGAATATATTTATAAGGATATTTAAATTTTAAGTATTACTTTTCTATGTTATTATCTATCTAAGAGTAAATTAACATTAATAATAATTATTTTATCCCCATTGACTAATGTAATATTATTCGAAAAATATCAATTTAGTCTAAATTATAATTAGTAATAATCAATATAGAGAAGCTATAGTTTTACTACTAAGTATCTTAGAATTTCTCTATATACGTTTTAAAAGTTATACATATTATAACTTTTAGTTAGATATATTTAGAAAGCTGATTTATAATTAGTATTAAGAATCTTAAGTCTTTCTTCTTAATAAATAGTAAGTTTATTATAAAGTTAATAGAAATCTATAATAAGATTTTACTAGGAATTAATAGGAACTACAATAAGTCTTGATCATACTTATAGTTTTTATATAAATACTAATAGATATCATGTATTTCAATAAAGTATTTAATATTTCTTAATATATTGTCTTAATACTAATCTTATAAGAATATTATAATAGTAGTTATATTAAAAGTCTTTAATCTATTTAAAGTTAAATACTTCTTAGGAACTCTTTAAAGGAAGCTATACCTAGGAGTTAGCTCTTATTTTATTTACCCTCTAGATACTACTAGTTCTAAGGAACTATTTAAATAGAAGAAACCTCAGATAGTAATAATATAGTTAGTTAATATAATATTTAATAAATAGGAAAGATATAGATCTATCTATTATAGTTATTATATCAAAAATTATAATAGGATTATAATACTAATACTAGCTACTTAGTAATACTTATTACTAGCTATTAATAGTTAGTAACTATTAATAGCTAGTAGTAAGAACTACTAACTAGTAGTAGTTACTATATTTAGTTTATATAATCAGAAGGTATATAGCTACTAGTTATAATTGCTTACTATAGGATTTAAACCTATTGCTCTTACTATAAAATAGTAAAAGCTAGCTAGATATTAAACTACTACATTAAGTAGAATATAAGAATATTAGAAGTATTAAATTAATATTAAAGTAAGTTAAGACTAAAGAGTTATAGATTATAAAGAAAGTTATAACTATTAATAGTTTATATCTAGAAATTTAGACTGAGTTCTAATATTATAAAATATTATTCTTTATTATTATATAATTAACTATTTATATCAATATTGAAACTTTTAATAAGGATATCCATATTATTTGATATATTATTTCTAAGGAAATTTTATATATCAATAGTGTTATAATTACCTAGTATTATAGTACTAATAATATAATACTTTAGAATACAATATATTTATCTAGTAATTTATTAGTAATATATGAGTAAGTATTTTCTATGGGAGGAGCTCATAGCTTGCTTGTTATAATAACTATTAGTAGATATATGACCCCTTAAAATATAACTTTAGCCTTCCTACTCCCTACTAACTACTATAAGTAGCCCCTAATTAATCTAAAACTAAACCTCTTATAGTTATAATAGCTAGTATACTTATTTTATATTAATCTTTTTAACAACAAATAACTAATAACTCTTTCTATAATAACTTTATACTTTTATACCTTTATAGCTATTAATATGTAATTTAAATATCTTGAGATATTTAATTACTACTAACTATAGGTATTCTATTTAAATATTTATTATAACCTTAATATCTATAACTTTAATATCTTTATTAAGTTCTACTTACTTCTAAGATAAGACTTTATATTATTAATATAAAAGTTCTCTACTATTAATACAAGCTAACTTATAATTTCTACATAAGTATAATAAGACTTAGCCTATTCTTATTAATAAATAGTTTTAATATATTAATCAAGTATGATTAATATATAAATAATACTTATATAAATATAGATATTCTTAATGTAATTCAATAGCTTTCAAAATTCTTATAATTATATTATTATAATATTCTAGAATATCTAATTATAAGTATTATAATAGTAGATTAATATTAAAGTATTATCTGTATAATACTTAGTCTCTGAAATCTTTAGCTTAATATAATAACTTATAGGATAACTAGATAATTATTCTATAAATATTCATAAGCTACTTGATAATTATAACTTTTAGGATGATTTTATTAAGGTTTAATCTAATGGATTAAAAGTTTTAATTATAAGGGTTATAAGTTAATATTATTACTATATATTCTATATCTTTCTTCTTATTAGTAACTATATATCTTTTGAGAGAATTTTAAATTTATCATAAGATATATAAAAGAATAATAGGTTATAAAATACCTGGTGCTTATAGGTACTTTATTTTATCTTATTTCTAAGAAGTTTAAAAAAGGTTCTCAACTTGATAACTTTAATAGTTACTTTTAATTATATATATTAAGCTTTAGTTTTAATAAGGTTTTCCCTAATTGTTATTATGAAGTCTTTTATTAATATAAGGTTAAATATTTGAACTAGAGGTATAATTATCCATAATAATAGGTAATTCTATTACTATTTGAACTAGTTGTAAGCTAGTATTAATATAAATACTATTATTAGGTAAAATTTATAGTTAAATCTACATATAGGGTAAAAATCTTAGATATTATTCTAAATATAGAGAAAAGTAATTAAATAAGTATTTTCTATTTATATAGCTTCTTCTTAGCTTCTTTCTACTTATATATTATATATTAGGAATACTAAAGAAAGCCTACTTTTATTTTGGAAGTTCATTTAGAAAAGTTAAAAAATTTATATTAGAAGTCTTAATGCTATTATATTATTTTAATTTCATCAAAAAGAATATTAAGATATCTTATGAGATAACTTAAGTAGGATTTCAAGCTAAAGCTAAATTCTAATAAGACTTCTACTCATTGAATTTATTATTTTAAAATAAATCTAAAATTTATAAAATACTCTAAAGTTTTATAATTAGAACAAATAGTAAATAGCTCTATTATACTTCATAATTCTATTGATTATATTTTTAGATATAATATAATTATTGATAATTCTTTTTTATAAATAGTATAGTTTTACTATACTAAAGTAAGTCTAGCTAAATAATAATTAATCAGTAATCATATATTATTCCTATCATTTTATAAGAAATAATTATTTAATATTGCTCCTAAATAATCTACTTCTATTATTACATATTCCTTTAAATCTTATTAAACTATAACTAGCTTTAAGATGAATATGAATTTAAATATTATAAATACTTATTATATAGCGTTTTAATCAAATGGTACTTCTTTTTATATTAATCATAAAAGGGGTTTTATTAAGTTCGAGAAATAGTTAATTAAGTTGTAATAAAAGTTTATAAAATTAAAGAAGCTCTAGATACTATAGATATTCTTTAAGACTTCCTATTGTTATATAACCTTAATTCTTTTAGAATGATAGTAGATATCCTTTCTTTTTTTAATAATAAAGCCTAAATACTTAATTTATTCTATAGAAAATTTATACCTCTCTAGATCTAAATGTAGATTGGCGTTATATAATTACTTAAAGACTTATTAAACTTTATTTATATAGTTATTTCTTACTTTATAACTATAAATAGAAATATTATTTAATTAAGTTATAATAAGGTTATGAAGATTATTTTAAAGTATACTATTAATATAGTATTACAATATTATAAGTATACTTATTGATTTAAAAGGAATGACAAATTATTTAAATAAGTTAAAATATATCTAAAAGTAGTTTTATATTTATTTCTTTCTATAAGATACATTTTATAGAAAGCTATATAGATATTAAGTTTTATAAATTATATTACGTTAGATAATAACTATAATATTTCCTCAACTAGTAATATGGAATAATAGTTGTAAGTATGAATAGTATGAAAAGTCTAAAAACTTATATAAAATCACTACTTTTCTTTAGGCTTTTTAATAAGAAAGATAAATATCCTAGCTATAGATAAATTAGTTTAGATTTAATTCTTATCTATTAGGTCTTTAATTTAATATTGGCTTCAAGGAAGTATTCTCTTAATATCTTATAAAGTAATTCTTATAATAAGTCTAGCTTCATCTTATCTGAATTCTTTTTTAGATAAATATAATAGTTAAGAGACTCCTAGTAAAGTGGGAGGCTAGAAGCTTTATCTTTCTCAAATAAGTCTATAAAAGAGGTATAAATAGTTAGTAATATAAGTATTAGTTACTTTAAAATAACTAATAATATAAGTATTAAGGCTATGTTAATTTATATTAAGTTAACTACTAATTATTTATTTCTTGCCTTTTAAACTAGAAGATATTATAGTTAGTAACTTTATAAGGTTTATAAATCTATCGATATTTATCTCTTATAATCTATTACTAATAGTCTAAATAGTAAGAATATAAATTACATCTATCTTTATCTTATTTCTTAAAGAGTTTAAAATAATCCTTTTGTATTATAATTAAAACGTTTCAAAAATAATCAAGTACAATATTTTTAAGATTATATAGAATAAGGCTTTAAATATTTATTGATTAAAATTTATATATATCCTAGTTATCTTAGTAATACGAATTTACTAATTAGTATTAAAAGCAATATCTAATTAGTATAATAATAATAATATAATTAATATAAGATTCCATTATTTCATAAACTTCTTACTAATTATTTTATAATAATTATAATTATTATTAATTTAGATATAGATAAGAGACTTATTATTTATTAATATAGAAACTAAAAAAGCAGCTTATCTCTTTATTTCTATAGTTCTTTAGTTTCATCTATTTTTGTAATATTATTACTAGTAGTTATACTGATTTACCTCTAGGGAATCTCTTCTAGGGGGCTAGGTTGTTTTCTTATTATTCATAATTCTTTTATCTATTATAAGATTTAAAAATTAATATTAGAAGTTATCAATAAGTGGGTAGGATATAGCTTATATTTAGTAATAAAATTATTCTTAGTATTATAATATATATAGATATTAATCTATATATATATAGATAGTTATACTGTCTACTTACTAAGTCCTATATATATTTATAATAAGAATCAATTAAAGTTTAGTAGTTATAGCTATTTAGTTATTTAGCTTCTTATAGTAGAGACAGAGTATTACGATATTACAAATATATCTACTACCAACACAAATATATGTATTTGTAATATATTATATATAACAGCTAATATATGTATTTGTATTTGTAATATTTAAGATTCTAATATATTATAAATACAAATATATGTAATATAACCATATCATTTGTAGTATAATCCATAAAGTTAAGGCTATTGATATTAATTATATTAATACTATTATAAATAGAGTAAATTTGAATGAGTATAAATCTGTTATAGTGGAAAGGATAATATTATATTAGAATAGTCAAATCTAATTTTAAAATATAGAAACACTATAGTAGTTATAGTAAAAACAAGTTTAAGAAATGTAAAACACTAGATACTTTAATGTTAAAATTAATATTATATTTAAAATAGAAGGAATTAACTAATTGAATAGCTTAATTTAATCTGTTTAGACATTATTAGAAATATAATATATTACAAATATTACAAATACAACTACATGTTTTTGTAATATAATACAAATACAAATTTCTCTAAACTATAATATTATAAATATAAGTATATATATCAGGTAAACATCCTAATATATTACAAATATATGTAATATATTTGTATTTATAATATATAATATGTAAAATATTATATATTTATAATATATTATATA
>QAPF01001433.1:0-24142 GCA_004367935.1 Colletotrichum sidae
TAAAATTTAAATAATTTAGAATACTTCTTAACTTTATAGATCTATAAGTAATATTCTTAAGACTAGTTGAAATAGATAAATAAGCTTTTTAAAGTTATTCCTATTTATTTAAATAATATATATAAATAATTCAGATTTCTAAAGTCTAACTATTTAATAAAGCGACTTAGTAGTATTTATATAGAAAGTTAGAAAATGGTAGAATTCCTTAAGCTATTTATAAGGAATAAAGCTTTTTTTTAAAACTTATATCTAATTTAAAATAGACTATTTAAATTTAGAATTCTAAATAAATAGGTAAGATATAGTAATTAATATATAAAAATCGACTTAGGGAAGTATAGAAAATTAATTATATTTTCTAAAAAAAGGAGTTAAAATAAATACCTATTTAAAAGATAAAGGAAACTTACTAAAACTAATTATTAGAATACTAAAGTTAAAACTCTAATTTCTAAAGTTACTAAGAATTACTTAAGGTTTAAAACTCTAGTCTCTAAATCTTCTAGTAACTAGTTAAAATATAAATTTTTAGTTAATAGGAGACCTAATTAAAATAATTAAAATACTAGAAATAGGACTAATAGTAGAAAGCTAAGTAAGTAGTAATACTTAAAATAGCTAAATAATAGTAAGTTATATAATAATTAGAGTTTTAATAATAGATTTAGAAATACTTCTATTTTTAAAAAAAGCTAATTTGAAATCTTTCTACTAGTTAGACTAAAGCTCTAATTAAAATAATTTCCTTATCTTACCAACTTTTTTACTCTTTAACTATAAAAAGTTAGATATAGAATTAAAATATAGGCTAAATTATATACTTTATTATTATTAGAAATCTAAATAATAATAAGAAATTTCCTAAAATCTTTATAAATTCTATTAGAAATAGGAATATAAGAACCCTTTAAGTTAGTTTTATATTAATAATAATAATTAGAAGGTAAATTTTAACTACTAATTCTAATAATATAAAGATAACTTCTATGGAAAAGTATAAAATTTAAGTAATAAATAGTATAAGGAATAATTCAAATAAGCTAAATATTACTAATAATCTTTATCTTGAGGAGTTAAGTATTATATTCCTCTATAGTTTTATCTAAATTACCTTTTTTAGAGGGAGTAGACTTTATTAGAATATATTTAGCAATAGTAGACTTCTTATTTAGGTTAGCTAATTAATACTTAATATTCTTAAATTAGTATTTAAAGTTATTTATTTTAGAAGAAACTTCTTAATTTCTAATTTAAATAGACTTCTTTATAGATTTAGATATAATTTTAATATATTTCTTTAGATATTTAATAAGATTATTAATATTATTTTCTTTATTCTTAATATTATTAATAATAGGTTTAATTTCTTTTTTATCTTTTTTAGTAACTAGAAGATTACTAGTTAGATTATTTTCCTTATTTTTAGAAGGTAGAAATAAAATAGGAATTTTCTTAGGATATCTTTAGGAGTATTTAACTCTAGCTAACTTTTTTATTATAATAATAGTCTTCTTTAAAATACTAACCTTAGTACTATTAGTCTTAAGTATTTTAAAAATTTAAAGTAGAAGTAAAAATATTAAATATTTTAGTAACTTAGGAAACTTAGCGAAATATAATTGAATAAATAACTTAAACTAATATACTTCAATTTCATACTATTATTCAAATATTAAATCTATTTTAATTAGATAAATATTTATAATATTAGTAATCTAACTTTAGATCTTAAAAATCAAATCGTCACAAATAAAATTAGTAAGATTAATAAAAGTATTAATACTAAAAAGTATAAGAAGAAGGTAATAACTTTAAATTTAATTAAACAATATATAATCTAAAAGAAAATACTAAATAAAATAAGCATTTTAAAAAGAATCAAAGAGAGTATTTTAAGTAGTAGAAATATTATTAATATTAAAATAAAGATAAAGAATACTATATATAACTTCAAATTGCAATTTCTAAGTATTTTTCAAATTAGGATTAGTAAGTATCCCTTTAAACTTAAAAATAAATAATAAAAAAACTAGTATAAGATTACTTAATAAAATGTTTAAATTAAATTATATTGAAAAGTTAATAATAATATTAAATAAATCATTATTAACTACTTTAGCTTTAAGAGGTTTAATTTATAATTAAAATATTAGTAATAATTAAAAATAGTTATTATACTAGAAGTCAATATATAGAAGCTATTTTATTAATATATACTATTAATAAGTATAAGAAGGTAACTATTAAAGATATTAATATATAGGGGAAGAAAGAAACTAGTAGGTAAAAGAAAAATAAAAAGATTATTTATCGTATTTAAAAATTAAATAAATAATGATTTTAAAAAGAACTAACTAGTTGCTTTTATTAAAAATAAAATAAAAAATAGTTAAATATATAATAGATTATGATAAGTTTATTATAATAAAGGATTTCTTTTATTTAAATACTCCAAAATGTATTTTAAAAATATTTACTTGCTTTTATTTATAATATTATACTATTTAGATTAATTCACAAAACATAAAGTTATTTCTAGCAGCTCTACTACTAAGGGGATATATAAGAATAAGTATAATATAAAGTCTACTAGATAGTTATATAGGAATTATATAAAGTCTAACCGCTCTATTTATATATATTTAAATACTTCATTCTAGTTTGAATAAATCATACCTTTTAATAACCTATATTCAGACCACACACCGTATTATTTATTCATCATAGTCTTTAGCTTTATATAGAGAATATTTAGCTTCTAGCTAGGACTTATACCCTAATCTATCTTATACTAATAACTATAACTATAATTACTTCAAGTTTTTAAATATCATATAATAAGGTTATACTAATAGTATATAACGTAATATATTTAACCTTAGGTTATACCTTCCCTATTACTAGCTAATAATAACGTCTATAATAAGTAGACTTTAATATATATATCTTTTTAGATATTCAATAAGCTACTTCTAAGATATATTCAAAGTATTTAGGATTTTCTTTAAATATCCTATTTTGAAGTATTAGATTCTTCTTTATTATTTTAATTTCTTTTTAGCTCTACTAATAAGTTTATCTTCTAATAATATATTAAACCTAAATATAACTATAGTTATTTTAAAAGGGCTAGAGAAAGTAGTAAAGTCGTCTTTATATAAAGCTAGTTCCTTCAGGCTTTTATAAAAATAGTTATAGTTCTTATAGTTATTAACAACTTTTATAAGGTTGATATTTGTATTGAGGTTATAGGGGTTGAGTATGGTAATAGTTCTTATTATTATTATTATTAGTAGTATTATTATAAATAGCTATTAACTTATACTTTAAAAAACAGTTAGCTAGTCTATAGTCTGTTGTTCTCTTTTATATTTATAGCTAGTATTACTAAAATATACTAGTAGTATTATTACTAGTATAGGTTAATATTATAAGTATTATTATAGTATATTTAATACTTCAAAGCTACTACTAATATATCAAGCTATAACTTTCTATATAGATTATTATAAGACTTATATTAGTAAGTTTGTATATTTAGTTATTATTCTATTACTTATTAGCTCCTACTTCTAAGTTAGAATTAGATCTAAATTATTAGTTATACTACTAAGTCTTTTTAACTATATTTACTTATAGAAATATATATAAACTATAATATATAACCAGGTATTTTCCCATTATAGAGATTGTTTACTAGGTGTTATATAAAGCTACTTATTAGATAGAAGGGCTAAATATATAAAACTCTATAATTATTTATAATAATAAGTCATTCTATTACTATTTTAACTAGTTATAAACTAGTATTAATATAAATACTATTATTAAGTAAAACTTATAGTTAAATCTAAATATAGAATGAAGAACTTAGATATTATTCTAAGTATAGAGTAAAAGTAATAGAATGATTGTTTTATTATATATAAGGTTTTAATTAATTATAATATCTTTAAAAATATTATATTCTTTAGAGAATATATTGAAATCTATATCCTTAGAGGTAAGTTCTTTAGATCCAGGATTCTCTTTATTTTCTAATAATCTCTCTTGTTTTCTATTTTTTCTTTAGTTCTAATAAAAATAATATAACCGGACTGTGAATTTGTCTTTCCAGATTCCTTCTTGTTGATATTGAGATCTTTTACTAGGATATTCTTCTACTAACTTAAGACTTTCTTAAAATAATAATAGGTATAATTCTCTTTACTATAACTATTTATCTTATAATATTCATAAAGGAATTCCTACTTCTTTTTCTAAACTTCTTCAGTAATTCGAAAGTTCTTTCTTTTCTAAATACTTTTGATATAATTAACTAAATTATTATTTCTTATTCGAGATTTATCACATAAATCAAAGAATAAAATATCTTAAATATGAATCTCTTTGTTAAACCTAAAGCTTTAAATTATAGAAATAATAAGATTTTTATAATTAGAATTGAACTCATTTAGACTATATATCATAACTATTCATTTAAGTAATTCTAATTTATTATAAAATATATTACTACTTAATTCTTCAATTCTATCTAGAAAATCTTCTATACTATTAAAATTACTTAGAATAATATTACAAAATCGTTTACAAGTTAAGACTCTAGTAGTAAATCTCGAAAACCTATAGAGCTTTTATAACCATTTAAGTACCTAAGAAAAATCTATATTATATATAATTATTTAAAGAAAGATATCCCTATAGCATAAATATACATAACTTAAAGCTCTTTATTTTATTTTTATTTTTAGAAGTAATAAGTTAAGTAATATCTATACAGGTATTTTTACTAGTAAGTAAAGCCTTAATAGAGATACACTCAACTTTATAATTACTATTTCCTATTAGACCTACTTAATATAGTAGTTTAATGTCCAGCTAGCTTTTACTGTTTTATAGTAAGAGTAGTAAATTCCAACTTTATAGTAAGTAAGTATAACTGATAGTTATAGACTTTCTATATTTACTAGGATTTATATTAACTAACTATATTTACTATTTAAGGTTTCTTCTATCTAAATAGTTCCTTAGTACTAGTAATATCTATTGAGTTTATAAAGTAAGAATTGACTTTTAGGTATAGTTTCCTTTAAAGAGTTTCTAAGAAGTATATAACTTAAGATAGATTAACGACTTTTAATGTAACTATATACTATTTCCTATTAACTAAGAAATAGTAATCTTTCTAGAGTTACTTGTTTTCTTGAAATAAAATAAATTCTAAAAAGAATATATATTATAAGAGTTTCCTGAAAATATTAAAGCCTTATAATATATAGTATAAAAAAGTACTATGTTTTCTTAAAAGACAGAGATTGAAGATTAAATTCTTTTTTTCTTTCAAAAGAATATAACTTAAATAATAACTATAACAATTAGAAATCTAAATCTCAGTATTTTCCTTCTCTTTTTTAAATAGATTCAATTTTTCCTTCTTTATAAAGTCAGTCGAAAGTCGAGGTGATATTGAAAATAAAGATGGTTAGTGTTTATATATATATTAACCTTTTTACTATTAAAATAATTAGAAACTAAAAGGTAGTTAAACTTGAAGGTAATTCCAAAAAGTATATTAGATTCCTAGCTATTTAGCTATTACTCATATGTATCCTAATAACCCATTTCAATAAACAAAGACTTAAGTATTCTCTATTACTCTTATAATCCTATATTCTCGACTTATTATAAAAGGTCAATTATTAGAATTCAAGGTTTACTACTTTAATTATATATACTCTAAATGGATTAAATTATAATATGAGAATATTAAGTGAATAGACTACTTAGTAGTTTAAGTATAATAGAACTAAAGGTTCTATATTATATAAGGTTAATCTTTCTGAAAATAAACTCTATTTAGATATTAATATTACAAATTCCCTATTTTTCTATAAAACCTAGACTTCTTATTATTATTACTATTTATATTAATATTAATACTATTTTCAGATACTACTCTAAATGACTTATTCTTTAACAATTAAGAGTTATTAATTCCCCTTAACCTTTTATCAATTACTTATTACTAATCTAATAGATTATAAATCTAACTTTATATCAACTTCTCTCTTTATATTATACTTCTATTTATACCTATTATTGATATTAATATCTAAATTTTATTAATATCTATTTAAACTTTACTAGAAATTATACTAACTGACTCTCAATTTCTCTACATCTATCTATTTATATCAAACTTCTCTTAACTATCTCTATAAGACTTTATAATTTATTCTTTTTATATTTACTTTAATTAATTAATTAATTCTCCTTATTAATTAATCAATTTAATACTAGACAAATCTATAAAGAAGTGAAAACTACTGAGAATAATGAGCTTAGTATTTAACTAATAGAAGAAGTAATTAAATAATAAAAGTTAAAAGTCTCTTATAATTTAAATCTATTAAGACTTTCTATAAACTAACTCTCAAGTCTACTAAGACTTTTTATAAACTAACTCTTAAATCTATTAAAACCTTTATGAATCAGAATCTTAAGTCTATTAAGACTTTTATAAATTAAAACTTCAAGTTATTTCTAACTTTTATAAAAATATCTCTTATAAGATTTAAACTTTAGACTACTATAAGTTATAGGAGTATCAATCTATTAATTAACTGTTAAGTTATATTATTATTCAATTTTCAATTAATAATTACTTCCTAGAATTTGACTCTAAATATCTTAATTCTACCTTAAGATTAAAATTAATTCCTTATTATAATCATTACTTTACTTTCTTAAGTTATTATTTAAAAATATAAGTACCTCTAAGTTATACTTTATGTCTTACTTAAGAAGAATATAGAATCATAATATTTAATCTATCTATATAAGAACTTTACTTATTAGTAAAGATATTTTTACAAATTTAATTGAACTTATTATTAAAACTAATATCAATAAGTATAATAAAACTCTTAATTATATATAATTAAACTAGAAAAAAGTCTTTTAAGAATTATTAAGAATTATACTAATGTTTTTATATATTTAATTATTTAAAATAACTCTATAAACCAATTAGTTCTTCTAATAAGTTTCTTCTCTATAAAAAGCTTTTCAATATAATTCTTAATAACTTTAAGTCTATAGAAGAATATCTAAACAAGATAAACAATCTTATTAATAATCTCTCTTATAATAAAACTAAGTTATTTAATTAAATTATAATTATTTATATTTAGTTACTTTTACTCTATACTTAGAATAGTATCTAAGATCTTCACCTTATATATAGATTTTACTATAAGTTTTACTTAAGAATAATACTCATATTAATACTAGCTTATAACTAGTTACGATTATAATGAAATTACTTATTATTATAGATACTTATAACCTTAGTTTTAATACTTAATCCTATAGTAATAGAAGACTTTATAAGAATAATTAAAAGAAGCCTTATTAAAACTAGGACGTAATATATATAGCTAAAAGTAACTACTAAGGTTATAGGATTAAGAATTTCTTTATATCTCTTAGAAATAAGATAAAATAGAATACCTATAAAAGCTAGGCATCCTAAAATCTATTATCCTTCTATATCTATATTTTTAAAATAGAATTTAAATCTCTTTGAAATCTCTATAGCCACTTATAAAAAGGGTCCTATAGAATAAATATAAAAATATCTAATTATAATTATTATAATTAGAGCTATTATTATATTAGAAGAAGCCTTAAGGAAATTATCTTAAGTATTATAATTAATAAGTAGCCTATAGATATTTAAACGAATATTATCTAGCTAATTTATAACTTATTATACTAAATTAATAATATTAAAGACTAGGCGTTAATTAGATAATGCTTTAGTATTAATATACTACTATAATATTAGTTATTAGATATTTTAGAGTATTATAGTGATATAATTATAGAAACTTTGAAGGCTATCTAATTATACTAGGAATATTTATATATATATAAGCATTACTTATATATAAATTATACTTAATTAATATATTAAAATTACTTACTAATAAGAGTAGCCTCAGTCTTATTATACTTATATAGAAATTATAAGTTAGCTTATATTAATAATATAGAACTTTTATATTAGTAATATAAAGTCTTATTTTAAGAGTAAGTAAGGCTTAGTTCAAAAGGTGTTAAGATTATAGATATTAAGGTTGTTATAAATATTTAGATAGAATCTTTATAGTTAGTAGTAATTAAATATTTTGAGAAATTTAAATTATATATAGTTATAAAGATATAAAGATGTGAAAGTATAAGGATATAAGGTTATTATAGAAGGACCTATTAGTTATTTATTATTAAAAAGATTAATATAGGATAGGTATACTAATTGCTATAATTATAAGAGATTTAGCTTTAGATTAACTAGAGGCTAGCTATAGTAATTAGTAGGAGGGTAAGAAGGCTGAAGTGATACTTTAGGGGATAATATATCTACTAGAGTATTATAATAATACAAATATATCTAATACAAACACAAATACATATATTTGTAATATATTACATATAATAGCTAATACATGTATTTGTATTTGTAATATTGAAAATTCTAATACATTACAAATATAAATATATGTAATGTAATTGTATTATTTGTAATATAATATATTAAATTAAGACTCTTAATATTAATTATATTAATATTATTATAAATAGAGTAAACTCTAATATGTATAAAACTGTTGTAGTTGAAACAATAAAGATATATTAGAATAGAGAAATCTAATTTCAAAATCTTAGAAAAATATAGTAATTCTAATATAAGTAATCTAGGAAAAATACTATGCTATTAATTTTAATATTAAAGTTAAAACTATATATAAAATACAAGAGATTTACTAATTAAATAGCTTAATTTAATCTTTTTATATATTATTTAAAATGTAATATATTACAAATAATACAAATACAATTACATATATATGTAATATATTACAAATACAAATCTTTTTAAACTATTATATTACAAATACAAATACATGTATTAGGTAAAAATCCTAATATATTATAAATATATGTAATGTATTTGTATTTGTAATATGTAATATATAATGTATTATGTATTTGTAATATATTATGTATTATTTCGAAATGCTCTGATATCTACCAATAGTTGTAATAGAAAGTAAGCTATTAGTTCTTCTTATTATTTATATCTTAAATAATTTTAATAAAACTTAAAAAGGTTTTATTGTTTTAATTACTTAGAATCTAAAGTCTAATAAGAATTCTTATTAAATAGATTCTTTATTCTCTAATTTATTGGATAAATCTAAAAAGAAAACTTAGACTTCTTTAATTAATTTTATAATTAAGAAGAATTTTAAAACTAAGATTATTAGGTAGTCTTCTCTTAAACTTATCAAGAAATTCTAAAAGCAATAGAAATATGTTTTTTATAATTATTATAAAAAACCTAAATATATTAAAGGGAACTATTTTAGTCTTTATTTTATAAAAACCTCTTATTTAGATTAAGTCTAAAATTAATAAGAGTCTTCTTAAGCCTTCTAAGAAGAAGAAAGATAAAAAAGATAAGACTAATAATTTAGAATTCATTAACATTACTTTAACCTAAGAAGGATTAATTAAAGAAATCTCTAGTAATATAATTGAAGGTTTTATATAATTTAATGTTAATATTAAAAAGAAAAGATGAAGAAGAAGAAGAAGAAGAAGAAGAAGAAGAAGAAGAAGAAGAAGAAGAAGAAGAAGAAGAAGAAGAAGAAGAAGAAGAAGAAGAAGAAGAAGAANGAAGAAGAAGAAGAAGAAGAAGAAGAAGAAGAAGAAGAAGAAGAAGAAGAAGAAGAAGAAGAAGAAGAAGAAGAAGAAGAAGAAGAAGAAGAAGAAGAAGAAGAAGAAGAAGAAGAAGAAGAAGAAGAAGAAGAAGAAGAAGAAGAAGAAGAAGAAGAAGAAGAAGAAGAAGAAGAAGAAGAAAAAGAAGAAGAAAAAGAAGAAGAAAAAAATATGAAATTTAAAAATATAATTCTAATCTAACTTTCTCTTAAAAAAGCTTTTACTAGAAAGATTCTAAGTATTTTGATTCTAAGAGAATTTAATAAATTAGGAATTCTATTAAATAGATTCAAAATATTCTATTTCTTATTAATACTAGAGGTATTATTTATATAGTTAAAGATTATATTCTTTTGGTCAATAAAATTAAGACCTTTCTACCTATTAAGTCGGGAAATACTAAAGAAATTACTTTAATTATAAAACGTAATTTAAAAAAGTATCTTAAATAACATTAAATATCTTTTGTATAATTTGTATTATATATTATAACAAAGTATTAATTTATTAAATTAGTCTAAACTTAATTCAATAGGAATATCATCTATCTTCTTCAATAAATCTGTTGATAAAATATTAAATAAGATGAGTTCTTATTTATAGGAATCAAAGTTAATAACTTCTATAAGTTTAGAATCCCTATTTAACTTGAATATTTAGTTCTTTTTATTAATATTTCTAATATTAATAACTTAAACCTATAGTATGATCTACTAAGCCATACTAGTAATAATATTAAGTTGATTAAGAATATAATAAATGACATTAATTATAAGTATTCTAAAACTAATAAACTATCTATTTGAAAAGTCTGTCTTAGAGGCAAATTTATTAATAGAATTAATAGAGATTTAAATACTTTTAAGAAGTTTGAATATTTTGATTATACTAATTTAGACTTATGTAGACTTATTTTACTTAAGACTTATAATTAATATAAATACTTTCTTTTATTTATAGATAATTATAATAGATTTATCTAAGGAAAGTTATTAAAAAGTAAAAGGTCTAAAGAAGTAACTTTAACTTTTAAAGAGTTTATTAATATAATTAATAATAATAATAGTAATGGGAGAATTAAAAACGTTAATATAAGTAGTAGCCTTAGGGTTTCTAATAATAGAGTAAGAATTATTTATCTTGATAAAAGTATTATTATATATAATGTGAGACTGCCTTATACTTATAAGCCTAATAATTCAATTGAAAAAGCTATAATAACTATAATTAATGGGGCTAGAATCTTTCTCTATAATTATGATTTACTTTTTTACTTTTAAGAGTTAGCTATGTTAACTTCTATTTATACCTTTAATAAAATACCTTATTCTTCTATTAAATTTAAGACTCTTTATAAATCAAAGAATAAAAAGAAACTTTTTATTAGTAACATAAAAAGATAGAACAATATCTATGACTATAAGATTAAGAAGAAGTATTCTAAGAAGCTTAATTTAAAAGCAAAAAAAGGATATTATAATTACTTCCAGTTATAATACCTATTTAATTTAAGATTCCAAGCCTATAATGCTATTTAGCTTAGAAATATAAATATGCTTAAAACTAATTTAAGTTTTAATAAGGAAAAGAGTTATCTATTTTTAACAGTATAATTACTACTAAGTCTAGTCAATTTAATAAAGAAAATAAGTCTAGCTAATTTAATTCTAAAAAGTCTTCCTAAAATCTAATTATTATTAAATCTAATAGAACTTACAACTCTATTAGAAATACTAGTTATTTTCTTCTTCCCAATAAAATCAATAATAGTGAGAATAATTTAAGTCTTTCTTCTAATAAGAAATTAGGTAGTTTTTTTATAATTTATCTTAATAGAATTATAGATAGTATTAAGAACTTTTATAAAAAGTCTATTATATCTAAAGAGATTCCTTTTTTAAGTCTAAAAGTTAAAAAAGACTATAAGTAGTATTTATATAAAGTAAGTATATTCCTTATAGTTAAGAATTATCTTTCTCTAGTCTTTTATAGTAATTATAATTAATATAATTACAATAATGACTTATTTATTAATAAATATAGCAATTCTCATACTACTAAATATGTATTATTGGTTAATATTATAGATAAATGAATTACTTTTTTAAAAACTATAGGTTTCTAGTTGAATAAGAATTAGATTTAGACTAAAAATAAAAAGGTTAAGTCTATAGAATCTTTAGAGATTTAGACTATTATATTACTACTTAATAATTCTTTTATTAGAAAGAATAATATTAATATATTAATAAGTAGATAGATTTATATAATAAAGCCTAGAAATTAGAATCTTAGTAATTCTATATTTAAGGCTAGATAGATTACATAAGGTTTTAATTAATACTTCAGTATTAATTATTCAGAAACCTTTATTACTACTTATAGGCCTAAAAGCTATAGATATATATTAATGATTTCTATTTTTTATAGCTAGACTTTCATTTAATATACTATTACTACCATATTTATCTATATAAAAGTAGATAAAAAGATATATATCAAATTACTACTAACTATATCTATTTTAAAAATTCTAAAAGTTTCTTTTGTAATACTAACTATAAGAATCAGCCTTTTATTTATTCATTAAACAAGGCCTTATATAAGTTAAATTAAAGCTTTAAATTATAGTATTTATACTTTAAGTCTATCATATATGAACTTAATTTTAAAATATTTCTTTAGAATAAAAGCAAATTTATACTTAATATTACTCTTCATAAAAGTAAATATTTAGCTATTTTAATATGTTATATTAATAATATACTATTAAAAGCTAATAATTCTACTACTTCAGAATATATTTATTATAGTCTTAAAAAGATATAAAGATCTAAGATCTAGGAGAGCCTAATATTTCTTTAAATAATAAATTAAATATTAACTATTAGAATAAAAGTATAGAAATAAATCAGTTTAAGTATACTCATAAAGTTCTTACTAAGTTTAATATAATAGATATATATAATTTTAATATTCTGATAGATAATAAAGCTAAACTCTTTATTAATAATAATAATACTATAAAAGAAGAAATATTAGAATATTGAAAAGAAGTAGGAGCTTTATTATATTTAGCCTCAAAAGTTAGGCTAGATATCATTCTAACTATTACTATTTATATTCAATTTTCTTCAAATCTTTCTCAAGAATGTTTTATTATTCTTAATAAGATATAAAGTTATTTAAAGAAGGATCCTAATTATAAGTTAACTTATAACTATAATAATATTAATCCTTTTAATTTATTTAGATTTATAGGCTTAAATTAGGCTGAAAATATTAATAACAGAAAATCTACTTCAGTTAATATATTTTGCCTAAATCTTTATAATATTATAAGTTATAGCTTAACTAAGGAAAAAATAGTAGTTTTATCTACTTGAAAAAATAGATATATAGTTCTAATAGATATCGTTAAAGAAGTTATTTACTTATATAATAACTTTAGTTTAATTAATAAAACTTTAGGGTTAAAGGCTATTAATAAGCTAATTATCTTCATAAACTTTTAATTAACTAAAAGGCTTATTGAAAATGTTAAAGTATATAAAAAGGCTAAGTATATTAATATCTAATATTATTATATTAGAAACCTTATCGAAGATAATGAGATTAATCTCAACTATATAAATAGAAATAATAATATCACTATTTTCTTAATAAAACCTTTAGGCTGAATTAAATTTAATAATATTATTAAGAGAAATCTATAGAATAAGGTTAATGTTTAACTTTCTTGAAAAAATAGTCTTAATAGTCTATTTTCTAAGGATTAATCTCTTCTTTTAACTTTTTACTCGTTTTAGGTTTTTCTGATCTTGCCTGATTTCTTTTACTCTATTTTGAAGTCTTTTCCTCTAAATTTTTTCTAAGTTTTAAATTCTTTAGACTTTAATCTTCTAATATTTCTCTATCTTTCCTAAAAGCCTTTTAGAGTATTTACTACTTTTTAAGTTATAGAGTTTTATATGTTTAGTCCTCCTGTCTAATAGGTAGCTTTATATAATACTTAGTAAATAATCTCTATAATAGGAAAATACCTAGTAATATACTATAGTTTATATATATTTCTATAGGTAAATATAATTAAAAAGATCTAGTAGTATAACTACTAATTTAAACCTAACTTTAATTTAGAAGTAGGAGCTAATAGGTAATAGAGTAATAACTAGATGTATAAACTTACTAGTATAAGCTTTATAATAATTAGTAGTAGCTTTGAAGTATTAAACTTACTATAGTAGTACTTATAATATTAACTTATACCAATAATAATACTACTAATATATCTTAATAATACTAGCTATAGATATAAAAGAGAGTAATAGAAGACTAGCTAACTATCCTTTGAAGTATAAGTTAATAGCTATCTATAATAGTATTTTTACTTATAATAATACTACTAATAATGATAATAAGAAGAATAGACTGCCTCTTGCTACTATCTATTACTATACTTAACTCCTATAATTTTAATATAAATATTAACTTTATAAAAGTTATTAATAATTATAAGAACTATAACTATTTTTATAAAAGTCTAAAAAGATTAGTTTTATATAAGAGTAACTTTACTATTCTCTCTAGCTTCTTTAAGATAATTATAACTATATTTAGCTTTAATATATTATTAGAAGATAAGGCTATTAGTAGAACTAAAAAAAAAAGAAATTAAAGTAATAAAGAAGAATCTAATACCTAAAAGTAGAATGTTTAAAGATAATTCTAAATACTTCAAATATGTTTTAGAGGTAGCCTGTTGAATACTATCTAAAAAGGTATATATATTGAAGTATACTTATTGTAGAAATTATTGTTAGCTAATAGTAAGGAAGGTATAACTTAAGGTTAAATATATCGCGATTTAAAAACCTAAAGTAACTATAGTTATAACTATTAGTATAGAGTAAATTGGAATATAGGTCCTAGCTGGGAGCTAAATGTTCTCTGTGTGAAGTTAAAGACTTACTTTTTAAGTTATAAAAGATTTATTTATCTTATATACTTTAAAGGGGAATATTAGAATTCTAGCTATTTAGCTATTACTTTTATTTATCCTAATAACCTATTTTAAGTAACTTAAGGCTTGAGTACTTTCTATTATTCTTATAACTCTACATTTTCTATTTACTATAGAAAATTCATTATTAGAATTAAAATTATATTACTTTAGTTATTTATATTCTTAATTAATTATATTATAATATTATAATATCTAATAAATAGACTACTTAGTACCCTAAGTATAATAGAGCTGAAGGTTCTATATAATATAAAGTTGACCTTTCTGAAAATAAACTCTATTTAGATATTAATATTACAAAGTTCCCTATTTTCTATAAAACCTAAACGTCCTATTATTATTACTATTAATATTAATATTAGTACTATTTTTAGATACTACTCTAAATAATCTATTCTTTAACAATTAAGAGTAATTAATTCCCCTTCATCTTTTACTAATTGCCTGCTACTAGTCTAACAAAGTAATTAATAGAGAATAAATCTCAAATATCCGAAGAATTAAAAGAAACTGAAGTAAGTAGAAAAATCGGATTTGGAGGTATAGAAATAACATATTAAATAAAATCAACTTTCTATAAAAGTGAAGTAATTCTAGTAAAGTATTTAGTTTCTATAAAAATCATAAAAAGGTAGAGACTTTTATAGACTTTATTATAATATTCGATATTAATAAATAAACAAGAAAAGTAATCTTTCAAAGGATAAAGTATGGAGTTTTTAGGTTAAGGAGAGATAGGTTTATAATTTTTTGAAATAGATAGATAAATAAGTAAGTTTATATTAAGTTATCATTATAGATAACTATGAGATCTAGAGAAATAGAATATAATAAAAGTAGTTCTTTTAATATAAAAACCTATTTAAAATACTTTTAATAATAATAGTTAAGTAGAAGAAGGAATAGTCATGTGATTAATAGTATATTTTACTACTTCTAATTGTTATTCGTAGAAATATGAAGGTTCTTAAATAAAATGTTTATTTTAAAGTTCTAGCTATAACTATAATACTATTAGCATTCTAGCTATAGCTATAATATATAGAATACTATAACTATAGTATATAAAATATAATAATTATAATATATATATCTAAGTATAGTTATCAGTTCATCCATTATAAGCTGTTACGCTATAGCGCTATTAGGTAAATAGTCAGCCCATAGGGCCTATATATACCATATAGCTAATACTAACTATATAGCTATATAGGCTATATAGGTTCTATTTCTATATATATAGCTATACGCTATATAACATAATAAAAACAATAATAAATAATCAGAATACTACTTTATATCTATATAGTAAGCTTATATATAGTATATATTACCTTTTAGATAAATTAATATTTATTAGTAGTTAACCTTTTTATTACTACTATACTATAGATTAATAAGGAGTATTTAGTAGAAGAAGTACTTATAACTCTTACTTAAAGCCTATAGGTAAAAGATTATAAGATTATTCTACTTAGATATTTCAGACTACTCCCTACTTTAGGACCCTACTAGGAGCTCTGAATTATATACTAACCCCTTTAAGGAGACTATTATAAAGAAGGCAACTTTAGATATATATTTATACCTCTTCAGTAGGCCTCCCCTTCACAATAGTTAGGATAAAATATTTCCTATACTAATATTAATAAGTTAACTATATACCTAATATAGTTACTTACTAGAACGTATTTAGTAAATATAATAACCTTCTTAAGTCTTATAATCTTTCTCTAGTTACTAGAGTTTATAGTATCTCAAGCTTCTTATAAATACTTCAGACTCTCCCCAACTTCTACTAAGAAGCTCTAAACTATATACTAAATTCCTTGAGGCGAATACTACTAAGGAGTTTAATATATATTCTTATTCTATTTAAATTAAAGTATTCCATATAGCTCTATTAGGATTAGGCTCTTAATATAACTAAATAGAATATATTTAATAGATTTATTTAAAAAGCCTATATAGCTTCTTAAAACCCCTCTATATCGTTTAAATAACTACCTTCTACTATAGCTCTTAAGGCTTTATAATAATAATATAATAACTATTCTTTCTTCTAGCTCTTAAGGCTCTATAAAAGCTATAGTTATACTAACTTCTTAAAGTATAACTTATAGTAAGAGCTTTCTCCTATAGTTTCTAATAATAATTCTAGAGACTACTAGAAAGTATATAATATTATAACTTTCTCGAAATAATATTCCTATAGCTATATGACTACATCATCCTTATAGCTATATAGCTTTATAGTTATATAGTTATATAACCTCAAGCTTAAATAGAGCCCTATACCTTTTAATCTCTAATATCTACTTAAAAGAATCTTAGTAATTAATAGAATTACTATAATTATATAGAGGGATAGATATGTAATAAGTTCAGTAGCAAAAAAAGCTATTAAAAACAGTATTTTATAGCTAGCTATTTAAACCTTTTTATAATTAGATAATATCGCTATAGTATAAATAAAAAGTCGCTAGTATTAGTTTCTCTATTATAAACTATTGTATTATAATAATAGTAGGTAAATAATTAGCTTATATAGCCTATATATACTATATAGCTAATACTAGTTATATAGCTATACAGGCTATATAGGTCCTATTTCTAGATATATAGCCATACGCTATATAATATAATAAGAATAATAATAAATAACCAGAATACCACTTTGTACCCATATGGCAAGCTTACGTATAGCATGCATTACCCTCTAGTAAACTAATAATAGTATATAAACTACTATAACTATAGTATATAAACTACTATAACTATAGTATATAAACTACTATGACTATAGTATATAATATATTATAACTATGATATATAGGTTAAAGTATAGTATAAATTATAACATAGCTATATTATATAAGCTACTATAACTATAATATATAAACCACTATAACGATAGTATATATAGCTTGAAATATTTTTAATACCCCATAAAAATAAACTTTTATATATTTACCTTATATACTTAAGAACTACTAGAGGTAAAAAGATAAAATCAATATATATTTATAGAACGATTTTTATAAGATTCATTCGTACTGATATATCGTAAAACTCTCTATTACCTCTATTAGGATAATAGGAATAGATATTGTGTTAGATATTAGAATAAACCTCATAGTTATAAAGATAAACAATTATAATAGAACTATTGAGGATTAGCTTACCTATTGATTTAAGTTTTAATAAAGAGTCTAATAAGGTAATTTATATCAAAATAAGAAGTAATCATAGTGATTTAAAGTTTTATATCTATATAATAACCACTTCTAAGCTTTATAAAATACTTTTTAAAATTATAAAGTTTATATTAATAACATTCTTAGAGTTACTTACTGTATTTGTCTATAATATTACTTATATAAATAAAATTATAAAGGTATAAATAGTTTAAGTATTTCTAGAAAAGATTGAATATTAACAATAGATAAAGTATTATACTAAAGTAATTAGGAGATCTTTATTCTAAACTATCTTTTTAGTTAGTATTCTTTAATAACTTTTAGAAATATTAAAATATTTCTATTTATAGCTATAAAGTAGTATAAAGAGTTAACTAAAAGGAGTTCTAAGATTTATATTTTTAACGATTTTAAGATATAAATATTATAAGTTTGAATAATAAATTTTAGTTATAAAGTAAATTAGATATTAGAAAGTATTTTAAACATAGAAGAATAGAGGTTTTTATTCTTAGAAGCTTATAATAGAGATTATGATTATTATTTATATCTTACTTAGTAGTATTTACTTATCTATATATTTAAATTATAATAACAGCCAAATAAGTTTATTTTGAGAGTTATATTCAATTATATTCTTAGTAAAGTCTTTATAGAAGATTTGAAACGTTTAGAGAATTACTAAGTTTAGATTTATAAATTCAATAAATATAAATACTTCTTAAGAATCACAACGTAACTAGTTATTTATAGAAATTAATTCCGTTTAAGATAATAGCTAAATATCTAGCTAGTCCTTCCTATTTTATAGTAAGAATAGTAAGTTTAAATTCTATGGCAAATAACTATAGCTAGTAGTTATATACTATCTAATTATATAAACTAAGTATAATAATAACTACTAACTATTAGCTCTTACTAATAGCTATTAATAACTAGTAACTATTGATAACTAGTAATAAATACTACTAGCTAGCTAGTATTAGTATTATATAAACTATTGTAATTCCTAAAAAGTAATTATAATAAATAGACTTATACTTTCCCTATTTAGTATTTATTATATGAACTAATTATATTTATTACCTAAATTCCCTTCTATTTAAACAATTCCTTAGTGCTAATAGTATCTAGAGGATAAAGAAGATAACAGCTGACTATTGGGTATAGTTGCTTTTAAAGTATTCCCAATAAGTATATAACTTTAAATAGATCAAGAGTCTTTAATACGACTACTATTTATAAAGTTAATAGCTATGAGATAACTATACAACTTATATAGCTATTCTAGTAAATGTATTATTCTAAACCTTTTGTTACTTACTAACTATTTTAACTTTTAACTATTCTAACCCAACATAGTTAATACTGATATATATATATGTATATGTATAATACTTAATAAGGTTACTGATATAGCAATACTACTAGGTTACTAAATATTAAATAGGATCTACTATTTGATACAGTAATATATGATTTTTAAAACTCTTTTCTCTTATAGTAATACTATTTAGAAGTAAGCTTTAGGTATTTTAGCTTTAAACTTACTATAAGGGAACTATGTTATTAACTTAAAAAGACATTATCTTTATCTTCTATATTAATAACTATATACTTTCTTTCTTCTTAGAAATACTTCTTAAATACTTCTATTATTAATAAACATTCAATAGAAATGTTACTTTAAAGGAACTGAGAATTCATAGTAGTTCTTTAATATTAAGATTATTTATAACTAGGTAATATAATAACTATAATTCTTATAAGTAATATCTATCAACAAGTCTCTTCAATACTTCATAATAAATATATAATATATCAAATACTTCAAAATTACTCTGCAAATTAAAGAGTTTTGATTGTAGTATAATTAAACTTCTTATTTTGAAATCAAGTATTAATAATACGAAATTAGTTCTATAAATTATATTATAGTTATCATAGATTTAGATACTACTTGAATAGTAAACTAATTATGACCTTTTAACTAAAGCCTTTTAGATAATTGCTATATAGAAACAAAATAAATGATATAATATTTTGATAAGACAAAAAAACTTCTATTTTTAGTCATAAAGCTAGTGATCCTTTGAATAGGTTAATAATTGCTAAAGATATTAGTTTTAGAGATAATAGTAATAATAATAAAAAGCTTTGAAAGATATATTATATATTTCTTTAGAAGTTGAATAATATAACAAACTAATAAATAAAACATTATTATTATTTTAATAATGGGAATAGAGTTTTTAATGCTATCTTAAGCTATCTAAGACACTATATTTACTAGTTATTTTATTATTGCATTCTAGATAAACTTTGTAGTAAATATATCTAGTAAAAATAAGATATATAAGTTTTACTTAGTTATCTGAATTCAATATAATAACTAGTAAATAATTTAGTTTAATAATTACGAAAGAAGTATAACTATATATAAAGCCATAGAATATACATATCTATAACTACTAGCTATAATCAAAAACTTAATAGGGGTATATTAAGATTATATATAAATATTTCTAAGAAGCCTTATAGCTAATAGCCTTATAAAGCTTTTCTAAAACCACTAGTTCATTACTTTTACTACTTAGATTAATATAATGAACTAACTTAACTGTTCAAAATTATAATAAAAAAAGAATTTAAAAAGGGATTTCTAGTATTTAAAGATTTTGATGAAGTCTTTAACTACTAAATAGGATTTATAGATCTTAAATTATAGTAATAAGTATTCCAAATAAGACGTTCAAGAGTATTAGAAATACTTTGTAGTTAATAGGAAATATCTAAATAATTTATAAATAATACTGCTTTTCCTACTATAAGAGTAGAAGTTTAAGAGAAATAATAGAACTAGAGAAAAAATCTCTTATAAGATGAAAATAAAAGGTTTAATTAGTATTATTTAAAAAAGCTAGCTTATAAATAGAACCCTTAAAGCTAGAGAAGTATATTAGGAATCATATACTTAAGAAATCAAGTTTATATTAGTTAAACTTTAATTATTAGTATTATTCCTATAAACCTTACTTTAATTAAACTATCCTGAATAAAGTTTTATATAGTATATGTAGCTATGTTTAGTTATAAATAATATAAATTAGATTTTACCCCTAATTATATATAATATTCAATATAAGCTTTATAATGGAAAGATCCTAAAGTACTCTACAGGAACTCCCCAGGATTTCCTAAAGAAACCTTATTCTAGAAGTTCTTAAAAAGAATTTAGGAAGTTATAGAGATAGAAGTATAATAGCTTAGATCCTAGTAATACATATAAGGATTATAATGATAGAAACATCTAGTTTTACTAATATAATTATTCTTTATAATTATATAGAGAGGAAGTTTATCTCTTATATATAAAAACTATATTTCTTATATTATTTACTTATATAAGTAACCATATAAATTTAGAAGAGCTCTCAGTTTTACTATAAATAATAGAAACAAGTAATCAAATTGAAAATATCTAGTCTTTATATTTTAAAGTAAGTATCTTATTTTACTTTATTTTTAAAAGATTTAAGAAGACTTTCAATGCTATAATCTGAGTAGTCATTATTAGCTAAGTATATTAAGTTTTAATCTTAATAGAGTTTCTTATCTTGATTATTATTATAAGGCTTCTTATTATTATAAAGTTGAATGTTAAAATCAAGATTATAATTACTACTTTAGTTACTTTTACTCTATACTTAAAACGATATCTAAGCTCTTTTTTCTATATATAGATATAACTATAGATTTTACTTAATAATAGTATTTATATTAATACTAACTTACAAGTAGTTAAAATAATAATGAAATTACTTATTATTATAAATAATTATACTTCTAGTTTTAACATTCAACTTTATAGTAATAGAAGACTTCATAGTAATAATTTATATAGGGAGAATCCTATTAAAACTAATATTTAATATATATAGCTGAAAGTAACTACTTAAGTTATAGGGCTAAGAACTTATATAAGCCTCTTAAAGAGAAAATAAAATAAAATACCTATAAGAGCTAAGTATTTTATAACTTATTACTCTTTTATAATCTCTATGATAAAACTAAAATCCCCTCAAAATCTATATACCTACTTATAAAAGGATAACTATAAACAACATAGAAAAATATCTAGCTATAATTATTATAATTGGAACTATTAATATATTAAACTAAGCCTTAATGAAATTATTCTAAATACTATAATTAATAAGTAATAAAAGGATAACTATAAACAACATAGAAAAATATCTAGCTATAATTATTATAATTGGAACTATTAATATATTAAACTAAGCCTTAATGAAATTATTCTAAATACTATAATTAATAAGTAGGCTATAGATATTTAGAAGAAAGCTGTCTAATTACTGTACAAACTACTATATTAAACTAGCAATATTAAAAACTGAATATTAATTAGACAATATTTTAGTATTAATATCCTACTATAATACTAGCTACTAGATATCTTAGAATATTTTAGTAATATAATTATAGGGGAATTTAAAAGCGATCTAATTATATAAAAAGTATATGTATTTATATAAATATTATATAAATATTAGCTATACTTAATATATCAGTCTAAATGAAGCTCTATTTATATGGACCGTTACTATAAGGTTCTCTATTGCTATAGGGTTAGATATTAGAACCAGAGGAATATTTATCTATAATAATAGGTAATTCTATTACTATTTTAACTAGTTATAAGCTTGTATTAGTATAAATACTACTATTAGGTAAAATCTATAGTTAAATCTATATATATAGTAGAAGATTTAAATACTATTCTAAGTATAGAGTAAAAGTAACTAAATACTCAATATATTAAGATGACTTACTAATAAGAATAAGCCGAGTCTTATTATCTTTATATATAGATTATAAAGTAGCTTATATTAATAGTAGAGAACTTTTATATTAGTGATATAAAGTTTTATCTCAAGGCTAGGTAGGGCTTAGTCTAAGGGATATTAAGGTTATAGATATTAAAGATTATAAGAAATTCTGAAATAGAGTGCCTATGGTTAGTAGTAATTAAATATTTTAAGATATTTAAACTCTATATTAATAGCTATTAAAACATAAAGGTATAAGGGCGTAAAAGTGTGAAGGTATAAGGTTGTTGTAAAAGGAGTTACTAGTTATTTATTACCAAAAAGGTTAATATAAGATGGATATATTAGCTATAAGTATAAGGAGTTTAGCCCTAAATTAACCAAAGACTAGCTATAGTAATTAGTAAGGGGGTGAGAAGGCTGAAGTTATACTTCAGGGGGTAATATATCTACTAATAATCATAATAGAGAGTGAGCTATTAGCCCTTCCCTTATAATTACTTTTATCTAGTTATTTTTACTCTATACTTAGAATATTATCTAAGCTTTTTACTTTATATATAGATTTAACTATAGATCTTACCTAACAATAGTACTTATATTAATACTAGCTTATAAGTAGTTAAAATAGTAATGAAATCATTTATTATTATAGATAATTATACTTCTAGTTTTAATATTCAATCTTATAGTAGTAGGAGACTTTATAATAATTATTAGAGAGAGTCTTATTAAGACTATTACTTAATATATATAGCTAAAAGTAACTATTAAGGTTATAGGGTTGAAGATGTTTTTAAACTTCTTAAAAATAGGATAAAATAGAATATTTATAAGAACTAGGTATTTTATAACCTATTGTTCTTCTGTATTTTTTATAATAGATTTGAAATCTCCTTGAAATCTTTATAGCTACTTATAAAAAGAAACGTATAAGATAAGTATAATAATATTTATTTATAATACTTATAACTAAAACTATTAATTTATTAGATTAAGGTTTGATAAAATTATTTTAAAAGTTATAATTAATAGGTAACTTATAAATATTTAAAAACTAATTATCTAGTTATCTTATAAGCCATTATATTAAGCTAAAGATTTTAGAGATTAAGTATTAACTAGATAATACTTTAATATTAATATATTATTATAATACTAATTATTAGATAGTTTAGATTATTATAATAATGTAATTATAGGGATTTTAAAGGTTATTAAGCTTTATTAAAACTAGAGTTTAATATATATAGCTAAAAATAACTTTTACAGTTATA
>QAPF01001434.1:0-10231 GCA_004367935.1 Colletotrichum sidae
ACTATATCTTCTTCTATATAATAAGACTAATATTAAAATACTTTACTTATATATTTAAAAATCTAAATTATTATATAAATTTAATTTAACTATTTATATTATTATTCTTCAGTTTTTAAAATATAGAAACTACAAAAAGCTATATAAACCTTTAGATCTTACTTTTTAAAATTTATAATATTTCTTATATAAACTTCTTTAGTAGTATTTATAAGGAATTATTAATCTTCTTTATAACTTATCTTTATAAGAATAGAACTCTTAAGAATACTTAATTTAAATATTTTAATAACTTATTAGTACTTCTTAGTTTTTAGAAAGTTACTTAAAAATAACTCTTAAGAAAGTTCTAAAAAAGCTTTAATAAGTAGTTATTTTAAAATTAAGATAATTCTATAAATTGTAAGTTTTAACTTCTATTTAAAAAATATTATACTAAGTAAACTACTAATCAGCTCCTTTAAAAATTAAAAGAGGGGTATTTTTGATAAATGTCTTAATATTTGAGATATATTAAATTATTATAATATATATATATTTAGCTTAGTAGCTCTTTAGTATTATAAGATTCTTAATTATTAGAAATAATTAGGAGGTCAAATCTAGTATATATCTTATATAATTAAATATAACTATATATATTATCTAAGCCTTTATTTCAAGTAGTTTAAATAGGGTGAAACCTATCGAGATAGTACTAGTACTTAAGGTTTAACTAGTATAGATTCTACTTCTTAAGTGCCTTATTCCTAACAGCTTTGCTAATAAAGAATATCTATGCATTCTAAAGTTTAGCCGGCCGTTATAATAGTACTACTGAGTTTCTTTAATATAAAAGTATCAATTAAAATTTAATAAAAAATGGAAGAATATTAAAGAAAGAAAATTAGATTATAAGATAATAAGATAATAGGATTTTAGTTAGAGAGAAAATTTAATTAGAATTAAAGTTTAGAATTAGTAATAATAATATATATATATATATATATATATAACTATTAAAAAGTCTATTAACTTACTAAAATACTTCTATTATAATACTAGGAATTATAATATATATATAACTAAGCGGATATATAACTTTATATATTTAATAGAAGGACTTAAGGAGATTCTATGGGAAATTTTGGGAACTTCCTAGAGAAATTATATTTAGTAAAAGATTCTAGAAGTAAGCTATAAATCTATTAATATTAAAAGTTAATAGTTTAAATTCTAGTAGTAACAAATAGGAGAAAGAATATAGAAAAGAAAATATATTATTATTCAAACTATATTATATAATTATAACAATATAATTTTAGTATTTATAATTATGTTATTCTTATAAGACATATTTATATTTACTTTTGAATTATGAGATAATTATAATATATTATATACTTAGCCTCCTACTTAGTAGGTAGTTTTATATAATATCTAGTATTAAATCTCCATAAAAAAAACCTAGTAATATACTATAGCCTATATATATCTCTATAGGTAAATATATTAAAAAAGAACTAGTAGTATAATATTTAGTTTAGACCTAGTTTTAACCTAGAAATCGGTATAAGCTATATAATAGTTTCTATAATAAGTTGTAATTTGAATACTAATAGCAGCTTTAAAGTATTAAACTTACTATAGTAATACTTATAATATTAACTCATACTAGCTAGCTACTAATAATACTACTAATATATCTTAATAATACTAGCTTTATAGATAAAAGAGAGTAATAGAAAACTAGCCTTCTCTTTATCTTATAATAATATTACTACTATTAATAATAATAATAATAATAATAAGAATATAGATTACCCCTAGCTACTATTACTATACTTAACCCCTATAACTTTAATATAAATATCAACCTTATTAAAACTATTAATAACTATAAGGATTATAGCTACTTTTATAAAAGCCTAAATAAGCTAGTATTATATAAAAACGATTTTACTATTCTTTTTAGCTTTCTTGAAATAGTTATAATTAAGTTTAGCTTCGAAATATTACTAGTAGATAAAGTTATTAGTATAATTAAGAAGTATAAAATTAAAAGAATAAAAAAGAATCTAACGTCTAAAAGTAGGGTATTTAGTAATAACTTTAAATATTTTAAATATATATTAGAAGTAGCTTATTAGATATTACGTTATTCTAAAAAAAAAATATATATTAAAATCCGCTTATAGTAATTGTTAGCTAATAGTTAAGAAAGCTTAAGATAGTGTTATTAAGTAAGATGACCTAAGGTTAGAAATATTGTACTATAATATTTAAAGACTTAAAGTAACTATAGCTATAGTAGTTAGTATAGGGTAAGTTGGGATATAGGTCCGAGCTGGGTGCCAAATGTTCTCTATGTAAAACAAAAGGCTTTTATGAGATAATTACTATCTAGAAGTTCTAAATTCAAATCATTATTTTAATATTATAAGATAAAGACTTATAGCTTACTTTCTATTATTATTGTTAAGAAATATATTAAAATAAAAGTATAATTTAAATTCTTCGATTTTCCTTCCTAATTATTATATCTAACTTATAATTAATTTATAGTTAAACTTCTTATAGTTATTATAACTATTATATATAGCTTCTATCTATCTTTCAATTAAGAAGACCTAGTAACCTTTATTATTAGAATAGATACTATTATAAAATAAGTAGTAATAAGTAGTTAGTACTACTCTTTTAGGCTACACAAGCCATATTTGGATTATAAATAGCTAAAAGGTGGTTTTATTAAATAAATATACATACGTAAGGAAAGAAGACTTCTATATATAACTACTATTTATAGGGTTTTATAGTAATAAGATAGCTAATTATATAGCTATATATACTTATATAATCCCTAGAAATTATTTTATAATAATTATCTTTAGTTGAAAAAAGAAGCTATACTCTTATAATCTTACCTTCTATTTAGTTTAAACTATTATATTCTGAGTAACTACTATTATTACTAATACTTACTATATTATTATTAATATAATTATTATCGTTAGGAATATCATCATTATTATAATCATCATTACTACTATAATCATTAGGTATATTATAGTTACTAGCACTTACTTTATTAATATTACTATTAGAAGTATTGGAAATATTGTTATCAGACCTTTCAGAATTATATGCCCTATTAGTAAAAGTGGGTCTCAGGCCGCTATTATTATTATTATAAGTATTATGATTATTATTATAATAATTATAAATATATAGAGGGTAGGTATTAGTACTGCTAGTGCTAGTACTACTCTTATCTTATATAGAAGTATAACCTCTATTGCTCCATATAGGTACTATAGATTGTATAGATACTATAAATCGCATAGAAGTATAACTACTATTATTACTATTAGAAGTAGTATAACTGCCGTAGCTATTATGCATAGTAAGTAGTAGTATTAATAATATTAATTACTATAGTAGTTACTATAGTGTTAATTATTAAGATACTTGCTATAGTTAATAAGTGACGACATTATTATTATTACCCTACTTTTAAGCCGAAGTCTATATACTAATCTAGCTTATCTAATTAGTCTAATTAGTAATTAGATGAAGATAATATATTTAATAAGAAGAAATAAAAGAAAGTTGTTATTATTAAATCTAAGGCTCCTACTTCTCTAAATTAATAAAAGGAGGTTTTATAAATAAAATATATATAGTAAGTATTATTCTCCTTAAAAATAGAGTAGCTGTTATTTTATAGTATTTTTAGTAAAGATATTATGAAATAGCTATAGCCTTATGATATATTATAGATTAGTTATAATAGCCTTATTATTAAATAGGTTATAACGATAGCCTTATTATTTAAATAGATATTAGTTATATTACTATTTATTATAAAAAGAGTAGTAATAAGTAGTTAGTATTGATTTCTTAAGCTGGGTAAGCTATTGTTAAACTATAAGTAGCTAAAAAGTAGTTTTATTGAATAAATATAGATATATAAGGAAAGAAGGCTTCTATATATAACTACTATTTATAGGATTTTATAGGAATAAGATGGCTAATTATATAGCTATATATACTTATATAATCCCTAGAAACTATTCTATAATAGATACTTTCCTATCTTTATAGTATCATAGTATCATTGTATCATAGTATCATAGTATTATAGTATTATAGTATTATAGTATTCTAGTATTCTAGTATTCTAGTATTATAGTATTATAGTATTATAGTATTATAGTATTCTAGTATTATAGTATTCTAGTATTCTAGTATTATAGTATTATAGTATTATAGTATTATAGTATTATAGTATTCTAGTATTATAGTATTCTAGTATTCTAGTATTCTAGTATTCTAGTATTCTAGTATTCTAGTATTCTAGTATTTTATTATTCTAGTATTCTAGTATTCTAGTATTATAGTATTTTAGTATTTTAGTATTCTAGTATTCTAGTATTTTATTATTATAGTATTCTAGTATTCTAGTATTCTAGTATTCTAGTATTCTAGTATTCTAGTATTCTAGTATTCTAGTATTCTAGTATTATAGTATTATAGTATTCTAGTATTATAGTATTATAGTATTATAGTATTCTAGTATTCTAGTATTCGAGTATTATAGTATTCTAGTAGTCTAGTAGTCTAGTATTCTAGTATTCTAGTATTCTAGTATTCTAGTATTCTAGTATTATAGTATCATAGTATTATAGTACTATAATATTATAGTATTATAGTATTATAGTATCATAGTATTCTAGTATTCTAGTATTCTAGTATTATATCAAATATACTAAACACAATCTAGATATTTCGAAAAGCTCAATTATTATTATATAATCAAATGAAAAAGGCTACTTAAAGAAGCCTTGGGCGTTGTATAGAGAGTATATAAGAAGGTAAAATAGCTTGTGTTAAAGTAACTAAAATGCGGGAAATACGGGATATTTAACCCTAAAAATATTGCTTTAGTGTATAGCTTGTAGCCTAGTTCTATAGCCTATATAGCTATATTTGTTTTATTATATAGCCCCTAGGTATTAAATATAGTTAATAACTAGAGGAAGCTATTTCTAGTAGTTTCTAAACATAAAATTATTAAAAATATTACAAATATTTAAAATATGTACATAATTATTCTTAGGTAAGGGGAATAAAACTATTAAGCTATAAGATAAAAATAATAAAACTCTCTAGCCTTTAAATAGTAATCATTCTAAATAACTTCTACTATTTAAAAATAACCTCTCCTGCTTTATTTAATATTCTAAAAAAGAAAGGGATTTTAAATATAACCCTAGACGTATCTCTAATACTATGTAAAGTATTGTTACTTTCTTAATTTGCTTTTAAAAATATATGATTACTTAATATTGTTAGAATAAATAAATAGGTAGGTAAATTAATAATTAAGTTATCACTGTAGATAAGTGTGGAATTAGGAGAAACGTAATAAGATAAAAGTAACCTTCTTACTATAAAGACTTATTTAGAATACTTTTAATAATAATAGTTAAATAGAGGGAGAAATAGTGATTTAATCAATAGTATAATTAACTATGTCTAACTATTATTTATAGAGATATTAATATACTTATATAGAGGGTTTATTTCGGAGTTCTAGTGATACTAGTAGAGTTCTAGTTATACTACTAGAGTTCTAGCTATAGTTATAGTATATAGGTTATTATAGCTATAGTATATAAGATATTATAATTATAGTATATATAGCTTGAACTACTTCTTATACTTTATAAAAGAATAAAGCTCTATATATTTATCTTATTTACTTAAGAACTACTAGCAGTAAAAAAGTAAGATAAGTATATATTTATAGAGCGATTTCTATATGATTTATTTAAATAGAAATATTATAGAACTTCTTATTACTTCTATTAGAATAAAAGAAATGGAAGTCTTTTATATATTAGAATGAATCCAATATCCCCCTATAAGATATATTTTATTAGTATATAGCTTACTTATATAAAAACTTATACAAATTAACAAAAAGCAAAAAGAGAAAAATTATATCAAGTTATAAAACTAAAAACTTCTTAAAAGTAAAAAAAGGAAGATTTCTAAAATATCTTTTAAAGTTAAGATAGAATTTGTTTAAACTTTACTAAGCCTAAAAGCTTAGTTGTAATATTAACTATATTATCTTCTATATATATATATATAATATGTAAAGGTATTTCTATTTTTAATATAACTTCTTACAAAGTTATATTTTATATCTATATGTTTTACTCTTTATAGAATTCAGGACTTTTAGCTAACTTTTTACTACTAAACTATTTATAAACATTCTTAGTTTTTTAACTGTAGATAATTCTAACTTCAAGTTTAGATAATTATAATTATAATATAAATAAAATAATCCTTTTATAAATATCTAATATAACTATATGTTTAGTTTTAGAAATGGATAATACTACTATTTTTTATCTTAAAGTAGAATAATTAATAATACTACTATTTCTTCCTAAATAGAAAATATAAGAAAAAAAAGCTTTTCTATTATTTAGATCTCTCATTTAATCTGAATTTAGATATTTTATATTATTCTTGATAGAAGATATATTGTTATAGTTATAAGTAAATCTATATTCTTTACTATTATTTAAATAATCCTATATATAGTTAATAGTCAAAAAGTAATTTTTAGCTAGATTATAAGTAAGTTAAGAATGAGTTGTTACTATAAAAGTAATATAAAGCTTTATTCTTAGAACTTAATATAATAGAGCTTCTATTTCTTATTAAAATTTCAAAATATTAGATTTTAAAGCTTTTTCTTTATTTTCAAATAAGTTGAAGTCATCATCTAGAGGAAGTTTAAACTTATAAATAGTTCTTTTTAAAGCTTTCTAGAAATATTCTTAGAATATTTATTGTAATGAATAGTAACTGTTTTCTCTCTTAAGTTTATAGATAAATCATAAGTATGAAAAATAGAAGGTTCTCTCAAATTCTAAACCTTTATTTTCTATTATGGAGAAACATTAGCCTATTTTTTAACTATTAGTAACTAGTAGTATACTATCTATATACTAAACTAAAATAGCTATATAGGGTTTTTTATTTAAAATAGAAACTACTCTATTATAAGGAGAAGTAATAAATCCGGGTAAATAAAGAGTATTTCTTAGATAATTATACTAAAGTCAAGGATTCTATTTTAGACTATATAATGCTTTATTTGATAAATAAATAAAATTTCTAGTTTTTACTATTTTTATAAGTTCCTATTTAATGTAGTAGTTTAACGTCTGGCTGGCTTTTACTATTTTACAGTAAGAGTAATAAGTTTGAATCCTATGGTAGGTAACTATAACTAGTAGTTATATGCCTTCTAGTTATATATATTATATATAGTAACTACTACTAGCTATTAGTTCTTACTAGTAGCTATTAATAGCTAGTAACTATTAATAGCTAGTAGTAAGTATTACTAACTAGTTTATATTAGTATTATCTAACTATAATTTCTTAAAGAAGGAATTATAATAGATATAAGCCTATATCTTCCTTTTATAATATACTTTCTATATTTGTTAGTAATTATATTAACTAACTATATTATTATTACTTCAGATTCCCTCTATTTAAATACTTCTTCAGCCTTAGTATTATGTATAGGATTTATAAGGTAAGAGCTAATTACTAAGTATAGTTTCTTTTAAAGGTTTCTAAGAGGTATAAAAATTTAAATAGATTATAGACTTTTAATATAACTATAAGATTATTTTGATAAGTATTTATATCTATATTTATATTGAATTCTAAAGAATCCTTCTGTAGATTAAAATAGAATCTAGTTGGTAGATAAATATATATAGGTTCATTAATATTAGTATGAACAAAGACTATAGTAATCTTATATTATATTAAAATCCATTCTAAATGAATAGAAAGAATTATTATATATTTCTAATTTTCAGGCCTATAGGTAGTATTAAAGGTTTCTAAATAATTAATATTTAAATATTAATTATAACCTTAAGCTATCTATCTAGCCTTATATATAGTCTCTCTAGTTATATTATTTATTTTTAAAATATAAATCAATTTACTATTTAGAATATTAATATCTTTAATATTAATAGTAGATAGAATTATTACTTTCTAATTGTTTATAGATTTCACATGTTCTATTTCTTTTATTGTAATTAGAATCAGTTTCCAGATCCAGGGGATTTAAACACTTAAATAAAAGAAATAGGTTCTCTTACTTTATTTACTAATTAAATATCAGAAGCTTAAATATCTTTATTAGTACTTTCATATAATTCTATATAACTATTTAAACTGGGATAGTTTAGATTAGCAAAAAGGATACTTTCTTTATAAGCTTTATGGTTTTGTTTAGTTCTATCTAATATAGTAGGTAAATTGATATATAGGTTGGATTTTCCCTGAATATCATTATTAATTTCTATATTTAATTCTAATGTTTTGTTATTTTTAGTTATTTTAATATTTGAATTTTCTTCTGGAATTATTCTAGTTATGCTTTAAACTTTAGTAGTAGGGTTTATGAGAGAGTTATAGTTAATATTATTATTATTTCTATCTTAACCTATACTAGAAATATAATTTTCTAGAAATAAAATAAGATTATTAATAAGTTAATTAGGCTTGTAATTATTAGAATTCTTTTCTAAATTAATAGATAAAGGTAATTCTTTTTCTGAAGTATAAAAAGTATTTTCTAGGACTTCTATATCTCTAGACTATGTAGCTCTATTTTTATTAGAATCCTAAGTTATATAGGTATTATTCCTATAATTTATATTAGTGTCTTTATAAGCCCTTATATCTAGTTATTTAGTATTAGGATCTTTATACTTATAATAATGGAAATTACCCTATATTTCAATATTAATATTAAGTTTTATTCTATTTCTTAATTTATAAAGAGCTTTGGAATTTATAGAATTATAAGGAGTTCTATTATATTTATATATATATAGAAGGTATTAAAACATCTCCTTATAAATAATAAAATAAATTTAAATAATCAATTAAAGTTCTATTATTATTAACTAGAATTCTTATTACTCTTTCTATTGAACTATTAGGTTTATTAATATAAAGAGGTTTATAAATATAAAGACGTCTAATATTATGAAGAATACTAGAATAAGAATATATATTTCTTATTCTTTTATAAGTAAATTTATTACTTCTATTAGTATTCAATTTCTTTATTTTCTCTTATTACTATTATTATTACTTACTAATTTTTTAAATTTAAGAAAGATATTTGAAACTTCTTTAGCTAACTTGGTTTTTAATAAAAGTCCCTAAGTAAACTATTAGGAATAATACGTTTAAGAAGTAGAGTTTGTACTAGTTAAACCTCAGGTATTAGTACTATCTCTATAGACCCTATCCTATTTAAACTACTTGAAATAGAGTTTTATATAATACGTATAGCTATATTTAGTTATATAAAAACAGACTAGATTTTACCTCCTAATTATATATAATAATTAAAAATCTTAAGATACTAAAGAACTATTAGGTTAAAAAGTATGTATTATAATAATTTAATATATTTTAAATATTAAGATATCTATTAAAAATACCTTTCTTCTAGTTTTTTAAAAAGCTAATTAGTAGTTAATTTAGTATAATATCTTTTAAGTAGAAACTAAAGCTTATAACTTATAAGATTATTTTAACTTTAAGGTAACTATATAATAAAATTTCCTTTTAGAGTTTCTTTAAGAGTTATTCTTAAGTAACTTTCTAAAATCTAAATAATATTAATAAGTTATTAAAATATCTAAATTAAGTATTTTTAAGGATTTTATTCCTATAGGGATAAATTATAAAAAGAAGTAATAATTTCCTATAGATACTACTAAAGAAATTCATATAAAAGATATTATAGATTTTATTAAGAAAGATCTAAAGATCTATATAGTTTTTTATAATTTCTATATTTTANAATTCATATAAAAGATATTATAGATTTTATTAAGAAAGATCTAAAGATCTATATAGTTTTTTATAATTTCTATATTTTAAAAACTTAAGAATACTAGTATAGATAGTTAAATTAAATCTAAATAATAATTTAGATCTTTAGATATATAAATAAAATATTCTAATATTAGTATTACTATATAGAAGAAAATATAATAATATAAACTACTAGCTTCTATAACTACTTTAATATTATAAATAATTCATACTTTTAAAATACTAGTTTAATATATTATAAAATACTTCAATCTTTTAAATTTAAATATCTAATTAT
>QAPF01001435.1:0-10115 GCA_004367935.1 Colletotrichum sidae
CCCCCCCACGCCCTGCTACCCGCCCACGGGTCCGGTTTTCGGATTTGCTGCTCAGCTTGCTTGTTCCTCGACATATCCATCCCGTTCCTCTGCTGCGAATCCTTCGCGCCAACACCCCCTTGGCTCCCGTTCGCAGTCGCCCACACCAACAGAGAGAGAAAGAAAAAAAGAGAGTTCTCACGTCTCCACAGTGTTTCTCTGCCGGCCCAGATACACGCAAGCGAACGCTGGCAGATATTGTATCTGGGCAGCGTCGCCCTGATGCGCAATGGACCCCGACGAAGATGCCAAGCCGAATTTGATGGCGTTGGACATGAGCGCAAACTCGAGCGTGAGGAGCGAGTCTCTGAATCCCTTTGACCCTGCAGCCCCTGTGACACAGGCGCAGGCTGGTCAAAAACCACCCATCAAGCGCAGAGCCCCGATTGCCTGCCGAAGGTTTGTCACCATGGCGCACTGCAGCCCTGTCGGGTGCGCGTGGAACACGAGGAGCTGAGATGGTCTGCAGATGCCGTCGTATGAGGAGCAAATGTATCCACGATAAAGCACAACCGCCGTGCAAATCCTGTGCCGAAGCAGGCTTGCAGGCGAGTGACTGGTACCGAGGCCGCCGATCCATCACCGCAACCCGGCATCGCAGCTAATCGAATGCAGCGTATTTCCCCAACGAGGCCAGCCTGACCACGATCGCGAGTATCGGCATCCGCGCTTGCGGGCCGAGAAAGCAGCCAAACGCGAGGCTGACAAGGCGCGTCGCAATGCCTCGTCCGAGGCGTCCATTCCTCGCGGGCCCGGTGCACCGGCGCCGCGGAAGCCTGCAGACGAGTGGGACCTGCTCCCGCCACTCCCCGAGATCATCGATGCCGTTCATGTCTTTACCCGGAAATACTTCCAGCTAGGCTTCATTCCGAAGGAGCTGTTCCCACTCCAGCTACAGCGCGACCATCGCTCCGTCAGCGTCTTTCTACTTCTCGGTATCCTCAGCATATCGGCGCGGTTCTCCCCAGCTCTGACGGAAAGGTACCAGGGGGAGATGAAGGCCGTGGACTTCTTCATGGAACGGGCCAGCAACCTCGCGCTGAACGAGTTGTACCAGGAGCCCACCTTGGAGCGATGTCAGGCCTTTTACCTGCTCAGTCTTGCTCAGCAGGGCAGCGGCTGGAGGAATCGAAGCTATGTAAGTAGCGTGAATGACGTCTTGGGGCTCGACTGACTCCCGTCAGATCAACATTGGCATCGCCACAAGAATGGCCGTGTTGATGCACCTACACCGAGAGGAATTCTACAAGATGAAGAACCCTACGAGAGAAATGATTATCAGGGCCGAATCTGCTCGGAGGACTTTGGTATGTTCAGAAATCCGAGCCGATGGGGCATGATGCTAACATGTATCAGTGGATGTTGCACAGTTCGTAAGAGAAGGCAAGCTAGCAAGATGCAGCTGACATTGTCGTAGGCCAAGACAACCTCCACTGCGGCGCTCTGTCCCCGGTCTCGCTCGCCGCCAACGACATCACCGCCCTTCTCCCCAGTAACGAAGACGACTTTGCCACCGGCCGCGAGCCATACTCCCGCGCCGCTCTCGAAGACACCCCGCCAGCTCGTGAGAACCCGGCTCTGATCCACCAACCAGCCCGATCTCTCTTTGCAAGCTTGATTCAGGCACATTACTACTGGGGCAAGGTGGCACGAAGAGCCATGGCCACCATGAAGAGCGCCAAGCCGTGGGACCCGGCGAGCGAATACGCCATCATGGCAAATCAGCTGCTGCACTGGGAGCAGCAGCTTCCTTCGGACCACCGCTGGAGCATGGTGTTGCTGAAGGGACACAAAACTGTTGGCGAAGATTTGGTAAGCATCGAAGACAGCACTTCAAAGAAGTTGGCTGACCGCACAGGCCTACTTGGGTGTGACGATGATCACAAAGCTTTGCAACATCGTCCTGAGGAGAGCTTACTTAGACAAGTGCGTAGTCCATGACGGGAGCCTGCCTGCGAATCAGCGCTGACTGCAGTAGTATCATCAAAACGGACGATAAGGATCCACAGCGCAGGGCATTCTTCTCACAAATGTCCGACGATCTCTTCCGCAACGTGCGGGACTTGTACGAGCAAGTTGATGCTCAGTTCAGCGTCAGATCCTCCGAAGAGGGCGTCGGCGCGCAGATGGCGTCGTTTTGCGTCTATAGCTGCGGTTTGTTCTCGACCTACCTCGTCAAGTATAAGAACAGTGAGTGTGTGATGCCCGAATCTCGCGACGACGCTAACAGCCTCAGTCTGCTCCGATAAATCCATCGTCACCCAGGCTCCCAACATGCTTCAACGATGTATGTCGATTCTCATCGAATCCAAGCAGACTTGGCCCCTAGCCTCCCGTTGGCTAGAGTCTCTCGAGCGATTCTCTCGTGACCCCAAGGCTGCTGCATTAAGCCTCGAGGGAAGCATGGCCGATGGCGTAAGTATCCAATTCCATGACGTGCCTCGGTCCCAGATCCGACTGCTTACTGAATGTCACAGAACGACCGCACTCTTCGACCACTGCACCCGTCTCCCTCCAACTTTACTAAACCTCGCGCTGAGGTGCCGAAATATCAACTCCCTGGTCCTCCACCGACACCGTTAAACGAGAGCAAACCTCCCCCTCTACGACACGGAAGCACCAGCAGCAACACATCCAACATCCTGCCGCCGCCGAGTCCGTCTCCGAGTCTGCAACAGCACCAGCATCAACAGCAGGCAAACTCACCACTGCCACTCCCGCCTTTGATCAACACAAGCCAGCAACATCAATTTCATCATCATCAACAGCAGCAGCAGCAGCGGCAGCAGCACAGCCACCAGCACAGCCACCAGCAACATCAAAACCAACACCATCTCCAACCCTTCTCTCCGCATCAACAGCAACACCACCCACACCAACAGCTGCAGCAAATGCAACAACACCAACAGCACCAACAACCGCGTCAACATACACAAACGCAACACCAACATCAACACCTGCAGCAAATCCCCCCCGAGCTGCAGCAATTTTCTCCGCCACTCTACGCTCAGGCTCCGCCACCCTACAGTCCCAACAACGGGATGGGCATGGTCGTCCAGGCCGCCGCCTTCGACACGACCAACCCGGCGGTTGGCTCGCCTACCAACCCATACGACCCCGCCGCCGCGGCCGCCGTGGCCGCATTCTACTCATCACCGGGCAGTGCCTCCATCACACTCGGCCCGGGAACGGACGGCTTCGAATGCGAACTGCAGAGCTGGTTTGATGGCTCGGCGCCCGTACAAGCTACGAGCTGGATCGGCAACGGCGCCGCGGGACTAGGGTGGTTCGGATCAACGTGACATTGCCCGTCAGATACTGTAAATCTCGCCGTTGTTTTTTTTTTTATCAATATTGGAAACGCAAGAAGGAGGCAGTGATTGGATCTGGAACGAAAGCAAAAGACCGCTACGATCAGGCACGCACGGGAGCGACGCTAGACTTGATTACACGGAGCGATCATCACGGGTTCGGCGCGTACGTCCAAGGCGGAGAAAGACTGGGTTACACACCGGCCATGATTTTTGGGGCTGAGAGGTTCTTATGTATGGCGCTCTCTGGCCCGTTCTTGATATAGAGAGACGAGATACCAAAGTGAAATTATTGCGATCGTGTCATGCATGTTCTTACGCCTCCATTTTCACCCCACCCACATCGCGATGCGATCTGCCTGTCAAGTTTCATCGACGTGTGATGTCGAGATTTGGGATCGACGCGGACAACTTGGATGGTGGCAGGCACACTTGCAGTGATGCGAGCCAGCCACGCAGCCCATTACGTCCCGTCATCTTCCGGCGTCGTCGTCACGTGCCAGCGCCTTCCGCACCGTCCTCTCGCCGCCAGTCATCGTCCTCGTAATGATGGCAAAGTCCTTTGAGTTACTTTCTGGTCGTAATGAAGACATCACCATTGGGAAACAGCATCGTAAATCCAGTGAAACTTCATCACGCAGCTTGGTCAAGGGGGCAAAACTCATTGAACTTTCTCCTGCCGAGTACCAGAGCAATAGGCGACAAAGACCACTTGGCCTAGCCGCAGCTCCCTCGCTTCTGTTTGCTGGCTATTCTTCCGCCGCATCCGCTGTCGGACCTTCATATTCTCCTCTCATTTGCCCCTACACTCTCCTTTCTGAACCCATTTCGCAAGGCTTCTTTCTACCCATCCACCAAGCGCGACCGCTATGGGTCGGCGAAATCGCCGTCGAGTCATGGCCTAGAGCGCGTCTGAAGACGAGGCTCCTCCTTCCCGGTCGTCCCAGTCACTTGATGGGATTTCGTTCCCGAGAAAAGACGCGGCCGACTCCGATATTATGTGTGCTGCCGTTGTTCATTTCCCCGTCGCTCATTGCTCTCGTTTCCCCATCGACGTGTGAAAAACAGACAGACTCCTGGTTCCGTCTGAGGGAAACTCCTTCTACATGATTTTTGAACTGCCACCGCTTTCTGAGCGAGGCGTACATGACAATGAGGACTCCCCGCCATCTCTCTAATCCAGCTATCCGTCGCGAAAATCAAAGTCCAGAAGATACAGCCAAAAGGGTGAAGTGCAAGTGCCGTGTTGTGACGTGTGTGAGTGTGTGCTGAACAGGGGTATTGGTGAAATTAGTCTTGTGTGTTGTGTGGGGCGGTCTATATACACGTGATCTCCGTGTTTGACGCTGTGAAGTGACGATACGTGGGCTATGCTGTCTCCTGTTTCGATGCAGATCTGGGTTTCGGTCAGGTGAAACCGGCTGCTTTCAGGATACGGCTGGGATTGGGGACTGGATAATCAAACAAGTGTGCCAAACGAGATGTGAATCGCAAGCTCAGGTCTGGGCCATTACGCTGGCAGAGCCGCCAAGTTGCCGCTTGACCTGCTCTCTCGCCCAGCGGGCCGTCTCGACCGTCCGGGCCTGGAACTCGCGGTTGGTCTTGGTCTCCTTGATGAGGGCGGTGAGCCAATCTTGACGGAAGACGTCGACCAGCTCGCCGTTGGGGTAGGCGTCGGCAAGGTCGCCAATGACACCCATGGACGCCCTCATGAGGGCTTCGCTGCGGTTCATGTCGCTCGAAATCATGTTCAACAGCTGGAAAATCGAAGGGACGTATTGCTGGAGGACGGAAGCTGCACCTTGTTAGCATTGACACTTCATAGGAGGCTTCAAAGATTACTCACTCTTGTTTCCGGTCTTCATGGCACCAATAATGCCACCCCAAGCGTCCATGATACCCTCGCGAAGAGAGATGACGTAGTCGTACATCTCGTAGGGACCCTCGGGGCCGGCATTGACGGTAGCAGCCTGCTGGAGGACTTGGGCGATCACGGACAGGTACGTCTCAAAGTGACCGCCAATGGCACCGGCGATGTCGCCAAAGCACTGCAAAATGGCGGGCTTGAACTGGTTGCTCAAGGCAGGGCTCTTCAAGTTGTGCAGCAGGTGGTTCATGAAGTTATCGCAGTACGGCTGGCTGCGCTCGCCCAGAGAGCGGGTCAGGTCACTAACCAGGCCGATAGCCATGGCGCAGAGACTGGGCTCCTCCTGGTTGCCCAGTGCGTTGTACAGGAAGGGGGTGAAAGCCTCCATGTACTTGGAGAAGTCCTCCTCCATGGCGTTGGCGAGTGCACTAATGGTGGCGAAGACGGCATCAGGTACGCTAGATTTTCCGCCGACAGTGCTGAGAAGCTGGAGCAGGGTCTGCATGATGCGGTCGCCCTGGGGAATGACCTCCTTGTCCATTCTCTGAATGATGGCCTGCAGCACAGTGCACAAGCTTGTCTGCATTTCCTCTAGCATGATCTTATCCTCCACACTGACGACCTGGCTCTGCATAGGAACAGTTCCCTCAAGACGCTCGATGATGACGCCAGAGAGTTGGGCGATGGCCGCCACGCTCTCGGAAGCGGCGTTCTGTACGAAGACGTTGAGAACCTCGTAAGCGGCAGTGCGTACATAGGAATCGCAGTCGGGACGCGCCGTCAGGCCGAGCAGGTTGTGGACGCTCTGGTTGAAGTGGGGGGTGAGAGCGTTCTGGGCAGCGCCAAAGTCGCCAGAAAAGCGCTCGGCAAGATTCATCAGGGCCCAGCAGCAGGAAGATGCTATCTTGGCGCTGCTCATGAGACCGTTGAAGAGGGAGCGGACGAGGGGGTCGAGGTGCTGGGTGGGGTCAATGCTCTCCGACACGCTCTCGGTGATGCGGCCAAGGGCGTATGCGGTAGAGTCTTTAACATGAAGAGAGCTGTCGTCCATCATGCTGATCAGGATAGGAAGAGCCTGCTTTACTATAGGGTCGAGAACCTTTTCTTCGGGGCCGTCCATAATGGCACCAAAGGCAGAAACGGCAGCATCACGGTGGTGCCAGTCTTCGGCGCGCAGGTTGGCCTCGACGAATTGAAGAACGGGGCTGATGATGGAGGCGCCGATGGCCTGAGCGTAGAGGGCGAGGCACTGGTAGGCAGCGCGGGCAAGGTTGTACTCGTCATCGGCAGCATCTTCGTCTTGCTTGGTTAGGAGAGTAAGGAGGACAGGCACAACCTCGTTTGCGGCTACGCGAGCGAAGTTGTAGAAAGGCCTCATCTGATCGGCGCTCTCGACCTGGGTCGGCTTCGTCAGTGTGGGGCTACTCGACGCCAAAAAACGAGCAGCTTTGCTTACCTGGGTGTTGTCATCCTCGATGTTGATCTCCTCCTCGCACACGGTGCTCCAAAACTCGACGGCCAGCTTTGCGACATCCTCGTCCTGGGACTTCATACCCAAGATGGTCAGGCCGAAAAGGGCCTTCTCCATGTAGAAACGCATGTTGTCGTAGTAGAGGGCCATGATGCGGTTCAAGCATCCAAAGGCACCCTGCTGTATCCGAGAGTCATCGGCCTGGGTGGCCTCGCAGACGACCTGCATGATGTAGTTACGCTCGCCCTCGTGCTTAAAGTTGTTGCCGACAAATTCGAGCGAGTCGCCGAGAGCGGTGATAGCAGCCAGGCGGACCTCGGTACTCGTCTCCTCTTTGCGGGCGCCCTGGACGACGGCCGTCAAGATGGCGTTGGAGTGTGCAATCAGGGCGGTGCGCAGATCGGTATCTTGGCTCTCGCAAATGTAGCCGATGGTGGTCAGGGAGGCCTGCTTCTGGTGCTCGGCTCCGTCGCTCACATTCTTGACCAAAATGTTCATGAGATCTTGCCACTGATCCCTGGGCAGCTCGAGGCCGGCGATGGAAGAGATGACTTGTGCGGCTGCCTGGCCAGCCTGGGCGTTCGAAGAAGCAAGTGTCTGCAGAGTCAAGTTCTTGACCTGGGTCTTCGTCTCGTCGTCTGTCTGCTGAAGCCATTTTGCCTGAAGTTCTTGGTGACGGGCAAAATCACGAGCGGTGAAGGCGTTCTTGAGAGCGAGACCAGCAGCGGCACGGATGGAGCCATCGGCGCTCTCGTTTGCAAGTTCTTGGACTAGGGTTGCGAGGTACAGAGGCTGTTTGATGAAGGTTAGCGAGCGAATTTTGCATGGAGCACGGGAGTAGGATGGAGCATTCGGGATGCAAATGTGGGCGTGGGCGTGGGCGTGGATGTGGGCGAAAACATACGAAGTTGTTGTCAGCAGCTTGTGTGAGTTGCTGCTCGGCAGCATTGCGCAAGTTCGCGTCTAACAAATATTGTCAGTTTCATCTCTTGACTCTCGTCGTCACCCCTCGTCGCTCGTCTCGTGCGTGTATTCCATCTTGACGATGGCGATGCGCATGGGATGAAGTGTACGGCGACATGGGTTCTAACGAAGAGGAAAACCGCTGCAAGACAACGATGTCGAACTTACCTGGCGACAGCGAATTGGCCAAAACCTGGTTGATCTCTGATGAGCCCGACATGTTTGCCGCTCCAAATTGTGTGTGGTTGGAGATGTGAAGTCCAGGGCCAGTGCGACGAATGTCAGAGGCAACAAGGTAGTTCGGCGGGGTTTCGCTGACAGGTTGCACGTGTCAGTAGCAGGTGCAGCAACGGCAGTGGCATTGCTGGGTAAGTACGGATAGGTAGGTAGGGTATGGTACATACGGTGCGGCGGTTTAGAGAGACGAGAGACTAGGTAGAGTTTGTAGTACGAAGCGGGCGCCGACCAGGGTTGGTGTGGTGTGCGTAGGCGCGGGCGCGGGCGTGTGTTATGGTGGTGAGAGCAAATTGGTTGGTAGGAACAGAGGGAGAGAAAAATATGAGACGAGGCCGAAGGGCGAGATGAGGTTGAGTTTGCACTGGTCCCGCGAGGTAGGTAAGGAGGAGACGAGTGCTCTGCTCTTTTTTTTTTCTGCGCTGCTCTGGCTCCGTACTGTATTCGTACTGAAATGTATCAAAATAGGGTGCTTTTTGCGGGGTATGAGAGTCACTGACGAACGAAGAGACCAAATTCTTGGTGTGTCTGGTTCAGTCCGTGTCGATTATTTTGGCGACAGATGTGGGAGGGAAAGAGCGTATAGCGTGAATGCGTACCGTCAAAGAAGAAGTTGCTCCGACAAGAACAACAACAATAGATGTAGGAGTAGTCTCCTGTTTGCCGGGGGGGTCCAGTGTACTGTGTTAGGTAGCTGACGAAGGGCAAATTTTCGGTTCGCAGCGTGACTGGGGTTGAGGTCGTTGACGATGAGAAGGAGCCCAGAGCCCAGAGCCCAGAGCCCAGAGCGGAGAGTACCATCTGCAAAGTAGCTGCCTTACATAAGGTACATACACAGTAGTGCTCTGGTCTCCAAAGCAGCGCCATGTCTGCCCTGCCCCCGTCCCGTTGGCCTGTGGCCTGTGGCGCTCAACCTGCCGCTATTCATGTATTGGGCTGCTGCTCGTGACCGCCATCTAGCCCACTAAATCTACCGCCCTGTCACCTATGCGACTAGGTACTTGCGACTTGGGTATCTCAGGTAGGCAGGCACAAGTTGCACTGCAGGTAGGCAGGCTGGCAGGTGAGGCTGGCAGGCCAAAAGCAGATCAGAAACCTAGGCCTCACAAATTTCCATGCTTGCTCTTGCTGTGCAGCGCCACTGACGGTCGTGAGATCAGTATAACGAGCGAGCTGGCAACACGATGCGTACCCTGCAGGAATCACGGTTTGAGCCCCTATTCATCGTCGTTCCCCCCCTCAGCTTCGTCCAATAGCGCTTCTACCGGATTCGTCCCTCTGCCCTACCCAGCAGATGCCTCGAGGAGCATGAGTTTCTAGTTGTGTATTCCACAGCAACTTCACTCCTTGCCTTGTCAATAGGGCCATGCTGAGTGGGTGGCGCTGAGAAAAAAGCGTTTAATGAGTGTGGGGAAATCTGACAGGTTTCTGCTGAGAGGGAAAAAAAAGACCGCAAAAACCTATACTGATCTGAGGGATCGAGTTTCCTTTGGCTTCGAATCTCATTCACTTGCACTTCTTCAGGCAACTTAACAATACGGCAGATACTAAGGTGACAGGAATTCTGCTCCCAATGGTTGCCACTTCTTTGGTCTATGAAGATTTTTCTCGTTCTGGCAGATGGCCACAGCAGATAGCGTGGATACAAGGTAGAGTCAGGAAAAAAAGAAAAGGATGATAAAAGGTAAACAGACGAATGCGGCATCTTGTTTTTTCCTTTCCCAATGCGGCGCGTCCCGCAGCGCACAGTGTGAGGGGTATTGACGGGAGCTTTACGGAGTACTTGTTAGGTACCTGGCCCCATGCTGGAATACGTGCCCACCGTTGCCTGAAACGGGCTTTCGATGTGTCTCTATCACTCGCTACCTTGCCTTCGCTCTGTGCAGTCCCCAAAAAGAATGTACTCATGATATCTCCCGAGGTAAATGAGGAGTATCTGCCCCTCCTGCATCTCATCTCAGCAGTATGTCTCTAACCCCAATAGGCACGCAGCGGGCTGCGGCACACAAGCAACCCCACACAAAGGGGGGGAAACAAGTCGATGGGTGTGGAAAGACGCTCTCCCACAGCGCCGCATCTGCTGTCCTGGTTGCCGGGCTGCGCATTACGCAACAGAAAGAGAAAGGGGAACGAAAAAAAGCCCACGGGAGGATGCCCAAACAATCAAGATTGCCCCTCGTCTTGTACGAGACGACGTAAGGTATGGAGTACGGATACTCCGTAGAAAGGG
>QAPF01001436.1:0-10215 GCA_004367935.1 Colletotrichum sidae
TAGATATTTCTATATTTATTCTATAGTATTCTTTTTATAAGTAGCTATATAGATTCTAAAGAAATTCTCATTCTATTATAAAAGATATAGAAGAATAATAGATTCTAAAACGCCTAGTTCTTATAAGTATTCTATTTTATTCTATTCTTAAGAAGTTTAAAAAAGTTCTCAATTTTATAACCTTAGTAGTTACTTTTAGTTATATATATTAAGCCTTAGCTTTAATAAAACTCTCTTTATATAAATTATTACTATAAAGTCTTCTATTATTATAAAGTTAAATATTAAAACTAGGGGTATAATTATCTATAATAATAAGTAATTTTATTACTATTTTAACTAGTTATAAGCTAGTATTAGTATAAATACTATTATTAGGTAAAATTTATAGTTAAATCTATATATAGAGTAAAAAGCTTAGATACTATTGAAGGTATAGAGTAAAAGTAACTAAATAAATTTTTGTTATTCTTATATTGTATAATATGAGGTATTATGTAAAGCTCTAGATTTATAATATGGTAATTACTTACTAATTACTATATAATTAGTTATAATTAGTATTAGGTGCCTCGTACTTATTACTAGTAGGATATAATAGATATACTACTATATATATAGTAATTCATATAGTTACTATATACCCTATAGTATAGTATAACTAACAATTATAAATAGAAATAACCAGTTATTCAATAATTACATAATTGACTAATTATAATATCTACTAATTATAAACTTATAATTTCTTTTAATCAATAATAGGATTTCTTTCATTCTAATATCTATTTATATTATTAATATTCTCGTATTATAACTATTTATAAATTTAAAGTAAATAAAACTTATGGTTGGATTATTTCTTCTTAGAATATTAGTAATATACTATTTTATAATTCTAGTAAAGTCTTAGTTTAATTTGGTAACTTAATAGATTTAATTTATTATTATCTCTATGAAATAATTCTTTCTTCCTATAATTTAATAGTTACTTTTAATATTTAGAATTCCTTAATCAATCTATATATTCTTATGATATTAAAATTTATTATTTAAATATTTCCTAGCTAAATAAGAGTTTTTCTGAAATTACCATTATAATAATCAGTTTATATTCTATAAACCTTTAATTAATAATCTATTATAGTATCAAAATAGTAAATTATTATAAATACTACGAATACTAACCATATTACTATATATTAAAAGCTATAAATAAAAGTTAGATATATAAGATAATAATTAATATAATAAGTATAATTAATTTGATATCATATATAAGAAATAATATTCTCATATAATAATACAATTGATTTTCAATAGTAACACTACAAATTATTTCAATTATAAATCATATATTTATTATTATAATTCAAGCTATTATATTTCTATTTCCAGAATTTCGTAGCTTTTTAAAGAAACTTCTGGAATAGTCTTTCTCTAGGAAATCGCCGGGATTTCCCGTGGAATGCCTCGAAATACCCTCCGTTATACCTTATTGGCAGGCACCTACCTCAAGTATATATATATAGTACGCTATCCGTACTGCGGTAAGTAGTCTACAAACACCTAAGTACATTGCGCAGTCTTTGTTGGCGTGTACGTACAAAGCAGTCTACCCACTCTGCACTAGTATGCTTTCATGGTTGTGTACGGAATTGCTTGCTCAGCGGCCGACCGTACGCCACTTAACGTAGTGATGCCCCAATTTTGGAGCCAGCAGGAAGGAAAAGCGCCTGACTACAGTGGGGGGACATTAAAAACGGTCGACGACGAAATCCTCACCAAAAATCCACTAATCTTAATCTTTTGAAATATGAATATTTAAGGTACTATAAGACTAAAGACTACTGGATTTTTAATATAGCTAAATAAATAGTAAGGGATATATATATCTAAATCTCATAAGAATCTAAGTATATATAATAATACTAGAAAATCATAAAGTTAACCCTTAAGGTTTTAAGCTAGATTTTATCTACTAAATACCCTGTAATATGCCCTAAAGCTAAAATTTCAAAACCAGTAGATTTTTGGCTTTAAATATCTCTTTAAATATAGAGTTAAAAACTCCAGATTTTACATATATTCAATAAACGTATATAAAGAATCTAAATATCGATTTTGGTAAATTTAAATCTATAGCTTCTTTTTTAATTTGCGAAATAAAAATCGAGTTTTTGGCGATTTTTGGTGTGAAATTCGTGTTTTTTTGGCCATCGACCGTTTTTAATGTCCCCTCACTGTATGTCAGAGGCAAGGTAAAAATTGAAGACCCATCCATCCCAAGCGTCTAGTCTACCTAGTCCTAGTCAACTGATTCCTCCTACCAGAACTCCCATCCTCTCGTCCAACAAACCCTCGTTTTCGTCGCTCGCTCAAGTTCTTACGCACAACTACCATAGCAGTATCTTCTTCTAGTCCCCTTTTATTCTCATCCACATTCATGCCCCTAAACACGACTGGGCCATAGTCGTAATTACTCGCGAATCCCTCCCCCCGTCGAAGAAGCCTCTTAACCGCCAGCGAGTCATCTTTACATATCACACCCCTCGTTACCGACGCCTGATCCAGCAAGGCACTGTTCATTACCCAGCAAAACTCAAAGCAAGAATTTTGGGGATTTTCGACAGGTGTCAATCGCCTCTCTGCGTCTGTCCACAGCTGCAAAGCTGATTATCTCGGAGGACTCGACAAAGGAGTCAGCGAACAAACAAGCGCCCGAAGGCCCTGCCGCACTCCCGAGAAGACACTTGACGTCGGTCCACCGTACGACTTCCCGAAGATTTCCGCCTGCCCATCATTTACAATGCGTTCTGCACACTTGGTCCACCTCGCGATGGTAGCATCCGTTGCTCAGGCGTCCTGGTTCAACTTCAACCATCCCGTAGCCCGCGATGGCCTCCTCAAGAGACAATCAGGGGTGGCTAGCGGCGGCGCGGAGACCTCGACCGCTGCTGTTCAGACGACTACTTCCGCCGCTGCAGTCACCACCACCACTTCAGTAGCGCCTGCAGAGACCACTTCCACAATCCCTGTCGAGGCAACGACAACCACCGCCGCCCCTAGCTCCACCGCGAATTCGCCGGCTGCTTCATCCACCACGACCGCGGCCTCTGCTACACCTACGACGTTGAGAACCAGCACAACCTCTGCTGGGACGAATGAGGACACTGCCACCGGTGTTACTGCCGCCTCAACTACGCCGACGACGACTTATGAGCCTGTCACTTCAACCATTCGAACTGTCATTATCACAACGAACTCTGCGGGTATCGCCACTTCCTTTACGTCGGAGTCGACCGTGACAAGCACACCAGGCCTCAACGAATCCAACTCCGGGGCCTCTTCCTCTGGCATGTCAACCCAGACTCGCAATACCGTCATAGGTGTTGTCGTTGGCGTCGGGGGCGCTATCGTGCTAGGTGCGCTTGGCTTCGTGGCCTGGAGAATCTGGGGCAAGAAAAAACAGGCAGAAGAGAATGACGGCCTCATGGAGTACAACAACCAATATGGAAACGAGCCGAAACCCGATGTTGGCGGCTCACAGGGCACCGGACGCACGCCTTTCCAATCGACTCTCGAAAGCTACCATGCACCCAACCAAGTCAACGCGTCGTCCAACTTTTAACGCGAATGCGGCGAATGCGGACACGCGCCTCTTGGATTATGATCGTTCCCTCATGTGGGAGACAGCGTTGACTTCCCACCGTCTCATATCCTACTGCAAGCCTATGCAATTAATACTATCTTCTTCTTTTTGGTCTTCATAAATTGACGGTTGGTTTGCGAGCTCTACCAGTGGACTGGTCACCCATTGTCTCAGGCGGCGCGGGCAGACATTTCCCTCTGCATTACCGTGTAGTCCAATTGAAATTTGTTTCGGCGATCAGTTGGAGGTATATGGGCTCATCGTCAGCTCCAATATGTACACATACTGAGATCGCAAAGCTTTTAATATATAGATTCCCATTTCGCAAGAAGGGGGCGGCCCGCAAGGCTGCCCGATGGATCTTGGACGGGTGCGCCTCGGGTTGCAATCGCATAAGTGCCGTCGCTTCGCACTTAATGAGGATGGTTCAGCCGATGTCCTTGATGAACTCTATATTACCACCGTTCCCACGTCATCCGGTTTCTTTGCCCGTGTTTCATCTGTATTTCCCCCATCTGTCATCTGATGAACCACTGAGCCCGCTCGATGTGCACCGAGAGCTTCATCCCGACTGGGCGCATCACGTGGTCATCTCGACATTACTACCGTCTCAGTGACGTTTCGGATTGCGGCGGCGGTGTTGCGTCCCAGCTTTTTGTGGGTGCTTGTTATCTAATGTTTCAGATTTCGCTCTCGTCCTACTGCTCCCGACTGCTCGGCCCTTCTCAGAATGATGTCCGACGCTTCCATAGTCAAGAGAACAAAGTTTGGATGTCCCGACTCTTGATTTTGGCGCACTTCTGATCTGATAATCATACCGACGTCTCTTTCCATCCACCAGACGCAACATTCATCATACGCGTGGACAGCCAACAGGTCTTTGAAGACTTGCCATCTACGCGTGCCAAAGGCAAAGCTTCGAAAGCGACTGCCTGAATCGACGAGACGTGGCCGATGAGTTGGAAGAAGGAGTGCGAAGGATCGAGACGTGAAGGTTGACGATTACCAAATCCACTCGCCTTAAGACGACCCGGCACGAAATCAGACCATCATAGTCGACGGAGACGCAAATGCGTGTGATGCACAGATTGACGATGCACACCTCGCTACTGATGATTTGTGTGCTGTCAACCGCCGGTGCTGGGGCGAGGGCTCTAGACATCAGCGAGGAGCTGGGTATGGGATGGAAAATGGGGATGCTGCCAAGACAAGCATCTCAGAACTTGCAGACTTTTACGGGGGACCTAGGGGGTGTCAAGGCATCGGCAGTACGTGAAGCATCCCGTCGTCCTTTGTCCGGTCTGGCATACACTGCCAGGCTTACCTTTTGTCGTCTGTTCCAGACAAGCTGCCATCTGTGAAAGACAAGCGAGGTCAAGTCTCTGGATCAACGCGGGAGGTGGCTAAACGACTGTAACTCCCAGATCACGAAATCAAACAATCCCGCCAGGCCGTTTGAGGTGGAGGGGGATACGTTCGTGAGGAGCCCCCCCTTTCTGACAGAGTTGCCCGGGCTCGTACGGCACCGTGTTGCTAATGACCCGGACGAGAGCAGCCCGACTTCTCGACCGCAGCCAACAGAGCATGTGACAACCAGAAGAACAAGTGTTCGCAAGCTGCGAACAATGGGCCACAAAAGTTTGACGTATCAAAATGTGACGAGCAGGCGAGTAAGTGGCAGCGGCGCACTTCCGAAAAAGTACGATGTGTCGCTAACGAAGTATGACCACAGCCGACTGCAAACTTGCGATTGACTCGACCACGAAACAAAGCTTCGGCGAGCCTGTCTTCGCTGGGACAGACGGCAACTTTGATATCTTTTGCGACCCTTGAAGGATTTCTGCATGGACGCAGTGCGCAGTACAGGAAATCCAGCTCGCTGGGACGGCACGTTGTATAAGGAAATGGTTGACGAAGCTTGTGACTCTCATCGGTGCGTGCGGCTTGCTACACCCCTGGTTGCGGCGAGTGCGCTGGCCAGTGAAGCCGGACTGCCAAATCACACCCTATCTCTACCTGCCGCCTGACGAATTTACGACAGAAGGAACGAATGATATGCCGGTTATCAAGGTGTTGGAGCGATTGACGACGGATAAAATCCCTGGAGAAGGAGTTGATAGCGGCCCGGGGGTTACCATACTTTTGGAGAGTGTATAAGGAGCGAGCAATAACGCACGCCAGGTCGTGGATGACTTGTTTATGTAGCTGCATATCGCAACTGAGGGGGTACATTGCTGATTTTAATGTTGTCTTCCAGATCGCCATTTCAAGCACAGTCACCGAGGCACAGGGCTGGTTGGGTCAAAGGTTTGGTTTCGCATGTACATTTACTGGCTCATCCCACATGGACTACGCAGGTTGGGAATAGCACCGCCTACCAGCAGAGAGAGAGAGAGAGAGAGAGAGTATCGCTGTGAATGTTTTCTGACCAAACCTCCCAAGTTGTGCATCTTCCAAAACCCGAAAGAGTAGGGGGGAGGAAGCAAGTTAAGTGTTGGCACCGAAGGTATAATATTTGTATTGTTTTGCCGCCGTCCCTTGCGGTCGTCCCTTGCTGCTACATATCTACTACGCGGTTGGAGACACTCTCCCACAACCTCGAGGCGCGTGCCAGTGCGTCCAAGCCGTTGCACTAGTAGAAACTGTGCCAGGTCCTATTAGTAGTGCACCAAATAAAATCTGTTGCAAATAGGTAGCCGTTTAATTTGTAACTAGCGTTGAACTGCCACTGCAGTCAGTCAGGTAAGGTGGTCCAATGCGGCATGTATACGGAGTGCTGGAAAACATGCATCGAAGTGATGTAGAAAATGTCTGTGTTCTGTACAATTACAAGTGAGAGGAGGATCCTGTGAGGATCCTGCCTCCACGTGTCCCCATAATCCCTTACCTGCCCAGGCACACACCATGCAAACATATATTGCGGTAAGTTATGCGTAGGCCTGAAGATGTCGCCAGCCTAAGGTGTAGGTATGTTTACTGCGTGGGTACGGATAGTAAGTATAGTGAGGACCCAAAAGTCTGAATCCACCTACATAGTATCTATACAAAAGCCCCTATCCCAGAATAGTTTTTATAGTATAAATAATGGAGTGAAAACCAAAAGAAAGCTATATTAAATATTTAACTTCAGATAACTGTTAGTTATACTATACTATAAAGTATATAATAACTATATGTATTACTATATATATAATAATATGCCTTCTACGCCTTACTAATAATAAGTACTAGGCATTTAGTACTAGTTATAGCTAATTATATAGTAATTAGTAAATAATTACTATACTATAGATTTAGAGCTTTATATGATATTTTATACTATATAATATAGGAAAAATAAGAATAAATAATTAGAATACTATTTTATATCTATATAATAAGATTATATATAGTATATATTACTTTTTAAATAAACTAATATTAACTAGTAATTAACTTTTTATTACTATTATACTATAGATTAGTAAGACTTATTATGGAAGAAAAGTAATTATAAAATTTTATATTTAAAATCTATATAAAATAAAGGATTATAAGATTTATTATTTAAATACTTTAGACCCTCCTTACCTTAAGACTTTACCAGGAACTTCTAAGTTATATATTAACTCCTTATAGATAGTTAGTATTAAGATATTAATAATTATATTTAATTGGGTTTTAAAGTAAAGTACTTTCTGATAGCTATTGTTAGGAGGTTAATAACTATCCTTATTTTTTTACTTATAGAAGTATATTTAGTAAATATAATAACTCTTTTTAAGCTATTACTAGAGTTTTAGTACTAGATATTTATAGTATTTCTAGCCTTGAACCCTTAAGAAACCTATATAGCCTTTTGAAAACTCTTCTAATACTATTATAAAACAAGTAGTAATAGTAGGTTGGTACTACCCTATTGAGGTTGGGTAAGCCTTTTTTGAACTGTGAGTAGCTAAAAGGTAGTTTTATTTAATAAATATAGATATATAAGGAAAGAATGCCCCCATATGATTACTATTTACAGGTTTTTATAGTAATAGGACGGCTGATTATATAGCTATATATATATATATATAATCCCTAGAAACTATTCTATAATAATTACCCCTAGTTAAAAAAAGAAGATATATTCTTATAATTCTGCCTTCTAGTCTTTAGTCTAAATTATTGCATTCTGAGTAACTACTACTGTTACTAGTACTTGCTATATTGTTACTAATATAATTATTATTAGAAGTATTATTATTACTGTAATTACTATTACTATTGTAATTGTCAGATATATTATAATTACTAGTATTTACCTTATCAATATTGCTTTTAGGAGTATTAGAAATATTATTATTAGAATTCTTAGAATTATATGTTTTATTGGTAAAAGTGGGTCTCAGGCTGTTATTATTATTACTAGTATTATTATTATTATTATAAATCTACTTATACAGAGGGTAGATATTAGTACTACTAGTATTAGTACTACTCTTATTTTATATAGAAGTATAACTTCTATTATTCTGCGTTTATATAGATACTATAGATTGTATAGATATTATAGATTGTATAGAAGTATAACTACTATTATTATTAAAAGTAGTATAACTACTATAAGTATTATATGTAGTAAGTAGTAGTATTAATAATATTAATTGCTATAATAATTACTATAGTAGTAGTTATAATATTAATTGCTATAATACTTACTATAATTAATAAATAATAGTATTATTATTATCCTACTTTTAAGCTGAAGTCTATATATTAATCTAGCTTGTTTAATTAGTCTAATTGTAAGAGTATGGCTAAAGGCCTTAACTAGAAAAAATTCGGATATATAGGTAGGGTTTGTATTACTATATAGACTATTACTTAAAAGATCTAAATTATAATCTTTCAGCTAAAAATTCTTTTTAATATTTTAGTAGTTATAGCTAGCTAGTTATTAGGTATATTATATAATCCTATTGGTATATCTTTATAACTATCCCCCCCTCTAAAAGCCTTAATTCCTAAAGCTATAATTATATACCTCCTAATATCTATTATAAAGCCTATATATTATTACTAACTATTTATTATATAAAATACTTCTTTAATACTAATAATTATTCCGCTATAATATAATTATTTATTTAAGTAATATTTTATAATCTAAATAATAGAATTAATTTTTATTATTATTATTATTATTAGATTCCTATTTATTCCTTCTATTATTTATAAATATATTTATTATTATCCTAGCGATATATTAATACTTTTAAACTTTATAATATTATTCTAATAAGAATAATTCTTTAAATTCTATTATAATCTTTTATATTATTTTGCTATATGCTTAGTAAGTATTATCTTTTTCCCCTATATATATCTTATTATCTTCTATATTTTTATTTATACTATTTTTATCTCCTACTTGACGTAGTAGTTTAACGTCTGGCTGGTTCTTATTATTATAGTAAGAGTAGTAGGTTCGAATCCTATAGTGGGTAAGTACGACTAGTAGCCTTATACCTTCTAATTATATAAACTAAATATAGAAACTATTACTAGTTAGTAGTTTTTACTACTAGTTATTAATAGCTAGTAACTATTAATAGCTAGTAATAAGTACTACTAGCTAGCTAGTATTAGTATTATATAACTATAATTCTTTATAGAGTAATTATAATAGATAAGTTTATACTTTCCCTATTTATTAAATATTGTATTAACTAATCATATTGTTACTATTTGAAGTTTCTTCTATTTAAATAGTTCCTCAGAATTAGTAATATCTATAGGGTAAATAAGGTAAGAGCTAATTATTAGGTATAGCTTCTTTTAAAGGTTCCCGAGAGGCATATGACTTTAAATAGATCAAAGACCTTCAATATAACTAATACTATTTTTATCTTTCTAATATTCCTCCATATTATCTTACTAGTTATTCCTAACTTATTATTTTTATTTTTTCCTTTTTTCCTTTCCTTCTTTATTATTAATAATATTATCTTACTAGTTATTCCTAACTTATTATTTTTATTTTTTCCTTTTTTCCTTTCCTTCTTTATTATTAATATGCTATATATTCTATAAAAATATCCCATATTACTATTATTACTATTATCCTATAGTTATTTATTTATAATAATAAAAAAGCTATTAATAAGAATTTCCTTTACCTAAAGCCTGGTAACTATTCGCCTTATTTTAATTATCTATTCTTATTCTACCTTAATATAAAAAGGCTACTCTATATTATTAGCAACTATATACTAAAATATCTCCTTTATAAAAAGAATAAATAGAAATACTATAATATAAATTATTTGTCTACTATATACTTACTACTTTTATCAATTTTTACCTTTTAAGTTTCCTATAAATTATATAATATTACCTAGGTAATTTAGAATTAAACTATTATTTATTACTAAATACTTAAGTAAAATATTTTAACTTCTAAATATAAGGATAAGTTACTTTATACCCTTATTAAGATTTTAATAAAGTAGTAATATATAGGTAATATTATTTATAATTCCTTATAAATATATAAAAAAAGAAATTTGATTTAGAATATCTTCTTCTTTAGGAGATAT
>QAPF01001437.1:0-10382 GCA_004367935.1 Colletotrichum sidae
AAACGAATTCTAATAATTATAAGTTTAGTTAACTTAATAATAATCCTATTTTAAATCTAAATAATCTATTTCTAATATAAATTAAAATAATAATCATAATAATAATAATAACTCTTTAATAAATCCAACTATTAAAATTCAAGAAATACCTAGAATAATTCTAGAAGAAAATTTAAATATTAAAATAACTAAAAATAATAAAATATTAGAATTAAATATAGAAAATAGAAATAATATTTAGGGAAAGTCTAACCTATATATTAATTTACTTATTATATTAGAAGAACCTAAAAGAAACTATAAAACCTATAAAGAAAGTATTTCTTTTACTATTTTAAACTATACTAGTTTAAATAGTTATATAAAATTATCTAAAAATACCAATGAAAATAATTAAGCTTTATATATTTTGGTAGTTAATAAGATAGAAGAACCTATTTTTTTATTTAAGTATTCAAATCCCCTAAATATAGAAACTAGATTCTAGTTATAATAAAAGAAATAGAATAAATAAAATCTATAAATAGTTGGAAAATAATATTTCTATTTATTATTAATATTAAAGATATTAATATTCTAAGTAGTAGATAGATTTATAAATTAAAACTAAATAATATAACTAAAGAAATTATATATAAGGCTAGATGGATAGCTTAAGGCTATAATTAATATTTAAATATTAATTATTTAGAAACCTTCAGTACTACCTATAGGTTTAAAAGTTGGAAATATATAATAATTCTTTCTATTCATTTAGGATGGGTTTTAATATAATATAATATTACTATAGCATTTATTCATACTGATATTAATAAACCTATATATATTTATTTAGTAATTAGATTCTGTTTTAATATAAAGAGAAGTTCTTTAGAATTTAATCTAAATAAAAATATAAATACTTATAAGAATAATAAAGACTATACTTTTATTTATTTATTAAATAAAGCGTTATATAGTCTGAAATAGAGTCTTCGACTTTAGTATAATTATTTAAAAAGTATTCTTTATTTAATAGGATTGATTATTTCTCCTTATAATAAAACAGTTTTTATTTTAAATAAAAAACCCTATATAGCTACTTTGGCTTATTATATTGATAATATATTACTAGCTGTAAATAATTAAAAAACTGCTGATTATATATATAATTCTTTAAAATAAAAAATCAAAATATAGAACTTAGGAGAACTTTCTACCTTTCCTAGTTATAATTTATCTATGAATAAAAAAAAACAATTACTATTGATCAGAATAAATATACTAAGAAGATTATTAAAAAATATAAAAAAGAAACTATTTATAAATTTAAAACTCCTATAGATGATACTTAAAATCATTTGAAAATAAAGAAAAAGCTTTAAAAAAAGATATTTTAAAGTTTTAATAGGAAATGAGAGTTCTATTATATTTAGCTTTAAAAATAAAACCTAATATCACTTTTTCAATAATAGCTTTTTCTCAATTTACGTATAATCTAAATAAAAATCATTTCTTAGCTTTTAACTTTATATAGAGTTATTTAATTAATAATAAAGAATATAGATTTACCTATAACTATAAAGATATATCTTCTATTAAGAATATTATAAAATATACTAATTCAGATTAGATAAGAGATTTAAATAATAGAAAATCTACTTCTTCTTATATTTTCTATTTAAAAAGAAATAGTAATATTATAAGTTATTCTGCTATAGAATAAGAAATAGTAGCTTTATCTACTTATAAAACTAAGTATATAGCTCTATTAGATACCTATTAAAATGCAACTGATTTATATTATAATTATAATTTTATAAATTTAAAATTAGACTTATCTAAATTTGAAAAACCTAAGACTTTTCTAAATAATTTAATAGTGAAAAAACTAGCTAAAAATCCCGAACTTTATAAAACAGTAAAATGTATAGAAATAAGATATGATTTTATAAAAAACTTTATTAGTAATAAAAATATCTTTATATATCATATAAATATAGAAAATAATATAGCTAATATTTTAAATAAATCTTTAAGCTTAGTAAAATTTAAGCGATTTTTATTAAAATTTAAAAAAAAGATATTTGAAAAGTCTTTTTTTTACTTATCATGATTCTAGGTTTTATAACTATAGATAATTTCTCTTTTTTTACTTTTTATTAAATTCTATAAGTTTTTATATAAAAAGGCTATATACTAGTGAGATATACCTCATAGGGGGATATTAGATTTATTCTAATATATATGGAACTTCTATTTCTATTATTCTAATAGAAGTAATAAGAATATATATAATATTTCTATATAAATAGATCGTATTAGAATCGCTTTATAGATATATATTTATTTTACCTTTTTCCTCCTAGTAATTCTTAAGTAAATAAAGTAAAAGTATAGAGGTTTATTTCTTTATAAGGTATTAAAAGTAGTTCAAACTATATATACTATAGTTATAGTACCTTATATGTTATAGTTATAATAGCTAATATGCTATAGCTATACTATAGTATATATTATCCTTTAGCTTATATATTATAATTATAATATGTTATATACTATAGCTATAATAGCCTATATCTTATACTAAAGTATATATATTATAGAGTTTTACGTATTCAGCCCCCCTGCCTAGTGGGTAGCCTTATACAACGCCTAGTAAATGATTTCTGTAATAGGAAAATACCTAGTTACATACTATAGCCTGTACGTATCTCTGTAGGCAAATATAGTTAAAAGGACCTAGTAGTATAGCTAATAAGAATTTATATAATAATAAAATTAAAGGAGAAGTTCTACTTGAGGAGATAATTTTAATAGTAATATTTCAAGAAACATTATAATAATAAGAATAATTATATAAGAATAATATCTTTATTATAAAAGCTAGCCTTTCTAATACTATATATGATAATATTTACTTTATAATAAAAGAAGTAGAAGCACTAGTTAAGATTATTAATTTCTACTAATATAATTTTATTATAATATTTAATAAGTCTTTTAAAATATTATATATAATAGAATGAGAGACCCTTTTAGTAAAAGAAATACTATATTAGTAATTACGCATGCAAAGGTAACTTACTAGTAAGTACTTTGTAAAAGAATGAGGTAAAATATTCTAGTGAATATTCAACAGTAAGTCGAGTACTACTTTAAGGTAGACACCTATAGCCTAACATTTAAAAGATTATTATTATAGAGTTAATAGTAGAAATTACTATTTATCTGAATAATATTATATCAATAAAAGTAATTATAGACACATTATATGATAATATGAGTAAAATATTAGAAGAAGATTTTAAAACAATGTATTTTCTAATTATGAATAGTAAAGTTAGAATAATGAATCCTAAGAAGTTTATAGAAATTCTTTAGACTTATATTTATTACTATATTATAATACTAATTGAACTAGAAACCTTCTTAATATACAAGCTTTTTAAAGTTATATTTAAAGATGCTTGCTGAGATATAGTAAGAGGAGAATTATTCATAAGAAGTATATAATAGTTAAAAGCTTGCTAGATAGTTATATTTAACATTTTTCTTAATAGAAATAATTTGGAAATAAATATAGGATTTAGAAATAGGTAAAAGCTTATAAGTTTTAATATAGCTTAAATCTTTATATCTTCTGGAAATATTAAATATAATATTATATTAATAGTAACCTGGATTTCTTTTAGCTTTCTTAATATAGATTAATTCTAGATCTATCATAAGAATTTTATTAATAGAATTAAATGAAAAAGAACATTAGTATTTATAGAGAAATATTATAAATACTTAGAGTTTTTAGTCTAGAAAAATCTCTTCAATAAAATGATTAATCTTTTTATAGGACTAGAAATAACGTAACATTATAAGATGTTTAATTATTTTGATATTTATTAATTAAATAATATTTTAAATAAGATAGACTGAATAGTAATTACTAATAAGATTAGAATAGTTGTAAAGAATTATTACTAATACTAAATAAATAGTAAAGTATGATATCTATTTATATCTAACTTTAGAAATAACTATAAGTTTAATATAGAGATTATTATTAATATTATATATTTTAATAGTAATAAATTCGTATTATATATAGTAAAGATATTAATAGTATTTATAATTATAAGGTTTATAGAGAGTTTTTCTCTAGAAGATATATAATTATAAGAAGCTAGCTATAAGAGATACTTTAGTAGTATCTTAATAGTATTATAATAAACTTAAAGAGTTTATACTTAAGGTGAAAATTCTTTATTAGACTAAGAAGTAGTAGTTATATAGAGTTTCAATAGTAATATCTTATATAAGCCTTAAGGCTTAGGTTTATAATATACTTATTACTATCTTTCCGCCTTATTATTATAATAATATCTAATATTAATAGTTCTAATAATATATTAGTAATATCTAGTTATTTAAGGTGATTTAATTAATTAGAAACCTTTATTTGAAATACTTCTTCTAAGTATTATTAATATTAGATAGTCTTATTAATAAGAAAATTTAAGTATTAGTAATATTAGATAGTCTTATTAATAAGAAGATTTATAATAGATTTATTCTTAGTAATTATATATTATATTCTTCTTATTATAAACTTTTAAGAAGTTTCTTTCTTCTTTTTTTATATAGGTTTATCTTTCTTTCTTCAGAATTATATAACTTCTTATTTTATACTTATTATCATACTATTACTTTACTAATTTTCTACCTATATTTCCTTTTTTTATATTTCTTCTATTATTATATTTATTATCATTACTTTTAATTCTAAGCTTATTAATAATAACCCTTCTTACTATTATATTTTCCAAACTTAATATTTAGACTTATAGTAGTTATATTATTAAAGGTAATTTTAATAGTAAAAAGAACTAGCCTTTTAATATAATTATTTCTACCTATTTAAATTATTATTGTAAGTATAATAAGAATAGCTTCCTTTAGACTTATATATTAAGTTGTAGCTCATCTTACTATAAATATCTAAGATTTAAAAATAAGTAGAAGTAGGGTTCTTACGTCTTTACTATTAGTCTTAAACTATATACTACTAGTTACTAAGTTGATATTCTAATTGTATTTAGTAAATATATTATTATTCCTATAGTTCCTATTATAAAGAATAAAAGTAGTTCTAAAAACTATTATATATCTATTTTTTCGCTAGAGCTTTCTATTCTAGTTTAATATTATAATAACTATCTTTATTATACTTAGTAGGTATTTCTACTTTATAGTATTATTATACTTATTACTCTTTCTTTATATATTAAAAGTATTCTTATACTTACCCTTATTTTTACTTCTAAATAAGTCTTTATTGATTTTAATAGTATCGAATAAATAATAATAAATCTTTCTTCTTCCCTTCTCCTATCTTTATTATATTAATTTTCTTATAATAAAATATTATAATATATTCTAATAATTCTATTATATCTTATTAATATTATAGTTATATCCTTAGTTCTATTAATATTAATTTACCTATCTACTACTATTATAATATTACTAGTTTTTATTAATACTAATAATACCTTACTTTTAAATTAGTATTACTTATTATTATCCTTAATACTAAAGAAGAAGAAGAGTAGGATAATAGTAAGAGAGAAGAGGACTTTTGGGAGTATAAAAAGAATAGGATAATACTAATCTTTTTATTTAATTTATGTTTTAAATACTTATAAAGTAAGTTTTATAATAGTTTACATATATTTCTTATAAATTATTATATTACTTAGTTTATAGCTTATATAGCTTTTTATTATTAGTAAATTAATATTAGTTTATTATTCTTTTTAATATTTCTATCTTATAATTTGAATTATAATATAGTCTTAGTATTAGTAAAACCTTCTAGAAAGTTTTAAATTAAAATATTATAATTCTTCTACTTAATTAATATATTATAATTATAATTCTACTTTAAAGTATCCTTTACTATTAATATCTCTTGAATTTTATATTTTTAATAAGTCTTATTATTTTTTTTAAATAGAGATTAAGATAAAGTTAAAATATATATCTATATACTATTAGGATAGTGATGAGTAATCTTTTACTTATTTAATCAGATTAATATAGAATATTAAGTAGATACTTATAGGAAAATTTAATATAAGATTTAGTAAGTTTAGTATATTGATAATTTAGTATTTAGAAACTACTTAGTTAAGCTTCTTATTCAGCCGATTTATTATAATATAGTATAGTAATAATCATATTTTATTTCTAATTTAGAACTTCTTAGCTACTTATTATATCTTATTGATACTTATTATCATATTATATTACTAAATATATATTATTACTATTTATATTGAATTAAACTTATCCTTATGAGATAAGAATACTAAAGTATATTTTGAATTCGATTAAGTAGTCTGTTTTATTATTAGAAAGTATAAGAGAAGTATAATATTAAACCTATTTAGGCATTTAATTAGACTAATTCTAGTAATTAAAGAATTCCTATTACTTGGTACTAATTAATATATAGTAAGATAATTGAATTAGTCTAGTTATAAAAAAGTAATATATACCTATAGGAATATTCAAATCTTAAGTATTATTTTTTCTATTTTACTATCTATCTAGAAGTAGAATAGTATTAGTAATAATTATTATATTTCTATTAAGTAATATAAAATTATAGTTAAAAAGAATTAATATAAGAAAGCTATAGAATTACTAATGGGTATTCTAGAGCTTTTCTATATAAGTATTAGTAGTTATAAATATCATAGTTTCTAATTAGATATATTTAAATAGCTAATCTATAATTATTATAAGGAATTCAAAGTCTCTCTTTCTAGTAAATAGTAGTTTTATTATTAAGTCAATAGAGATTTATAATTAAAGTTAATTAGGAATTAAAAAGAGTTACTATAAACCTTAGTAGTATTTATAGTTTCTATATAAATACTAATAGATATTATATATTTAGATAAAATATTCAATATTTCTTAATATAGGCTTTTAATATTAATCTTATAAGAATACTATAAATATCAAGTTAAGATTAAAGTAGCTTAAGATTAAAGAGTTATAAACTATTTAGAAGATTATAATTATTAATAGTTTATATTTAGAGACTTAGACCTAGCTTTAGTATAGTAAAGGTTTATTTCTCCCCACTATATAATTAGCTATTTATATTTATATTAAGGTTTTTAATAAGAATATTTTTACTAGTTAGTAGATAGCTTCTAGGTGAATTCTATATATTAGTATTATTATAATTACTTAGTTTTATAATAATAATAATATAATACTTTGAAATATAATATATATATTTAGTAATTTACTAGTAGTATATTAGTAGGTATTTTCTATTTATATGATTTCTTCCTAATTTCTTTCTATTTATATATTATAAATTAGAAGTACTATGGAAGGTTTATTTTTAGTTTTTAAAATTAACTTGGAGAGGGTAGAAGATTTATATTAAAAGTTTTAATTCTATTATATCATTTGAGCTTTATTAGGAGAAAGTATTAAGACGTTTTATAAGGTAATTTAAGTAGTATTTTAGAATAAAATTAAATTCTAATAAGATTTCTATCTATCTAGCTTATTTTTTGAAATAGATTTTAGATTTATAAAATACTCTAAAGTTTTATATTTAGATAAGATAGTAAATAGTTTTATTATACTTTATAATTCTACCAATTATACTTTTAGATATAATATAACTAATAGTATCTTTTTAGTATAAATAGTATAATTCTATTATATTAAAATAAATCTAATTAAATAATAGGTAATTAGTTATTTACTTACTTTTACTTTATACCTAGAATAGTATCTAAGTTCTACACCTTATATATAGATTTAACTATAAATCTTACCTAATAACAGTATTCATACTAATACTAGCTTATAACTAGTTAAAATGATAACGAAATGATTTATTGTTATAGATAATTATACCCCTAGTTCTAATATTTAACTCTATAGTAGTAGAAGACCTCATAGTAACAATCTTTAGTAGTTAAAAGTAACTATTAAGGTTATAAGGTTGAGAATTTTTATAAATCTCTTAAGCATAGAATAAAATAGAATATTTATAAGAGTAAGGTATTCTATAACCTATTATTCTTCTATATTTTTTACAATAGAACTAAAATCTCCTCGAAATCTATATAGCTACTTATAAAAAGAATATTATAGAATAAGTATAGAAATATCCAACTATAACTATTATAATTAAAACTATTACTTTATTAGAATTACAATAGAACTAAAATCTCCTCGAAATCTATATAGCTACTTATAAAAAGAATATTATAGAATAAGTATAGAAATATCCAACTATAACTATTATAATTAAAACTATTACTTTATTAGAATAAGCTTTAATAAAATTATCCCAAGTATTATAATTAATAAATAGCTTATAGATATTTAAAAGAATATTATCTAGCTTTATAACTTATTATATTGAGCTAATAATATTAAAAACTAAGTATTAATTAAATAATACTTTAATATTAATATACTATTATAATACTAATTACTAGATATTTTGAAGTATTATAATAATATAATTATAGAGGTTTTAAAACCTATCTAGTTATATTAGAAATATCTACATTTATATAAGTATTATTTATATATTAGCCGTATTTAATTAATATATTAAAATTGTTTGCTAATAAGAATAGGCTGAGTCTTATTATATTTATATAGAGGTTATAAGTTAGCTCGTATTAAAAGTAGAGAACTTTTATATTAGCAATATAAAGTCTCGTCTTAAGGGTAGGTAGGGCTTAGTCTATAATAAGGATATTAAGGTTATAGATATTAGGGTTATAATAAATATTTAAATAGAGTGCCTATAGTTAGTAGTAATTAAATATCTTGAGATATTTAAATTGTATATAGCTATAAAAATGTAAGAGTATAAAGGTGTAAAGTTATTATAGAAGGAGTTATTAGTTATTTATTATTAAAAAAGTTAATACAGAGTAGGTATACTAGCTGCTATAGCTATAAGGGGTTTAGNAAGGTTAATATAAAGTAAGTATACTAGCTATAGCTATAAGGGGTTTAGCTTTAGATTAATTAGGGGCTAGCTGCAGTAGTTAGTAGAGGGGTAGGAAGGCTGAAGTTATACTTCAGGGGGCAATATATCTACTAATAGTCGTAGTAGAGAACGAGCTATTAGCCCCTCCCTAATATTTCAATAAAAATAACTTTATAATATTTATATCTAGTAAAGACTACCCTATAATATATACAAACAATATTATTAATAAATAAATAAACTATAAATTAGACTACTATATAATCTATTATATTAATAAAATAAGAAAATAATACTATTAACACAACAAACTTTAGAAGTAAGGAAAAAATACTAAAAATAGACTAATACTACTAATACTAAAATATAGAAAATTAATATTTAATAAGGTATTTTAAGAAAGAAGAATCGCAACCTACTATTATAAAAATAGAATAATATTAGAATACAAATATTATAAATAGTTAAAAAACTAGACTTACTTATTAAATAAAAATAAAGAAAGATATTTTAGATAAAATCCTTATACCTAGTAATAGTAGAATATAATAATAAATATTTTTACCTTAATATTATAGTAAATAGATATAAGATATAAGTCCTAATCAATTATAATACTTAAGGAAACTTTATATTACTATAAGTAGTAAATAAATAATAGATCCTATAGATAATAAAAACTAAACTATATTAATTATATACTATTAAAAGAAAAAGTATTAAATTTAGTAGAAGTATTATTAATTTAGAAACTATATATTTCTTTTTAAACTATTATAGCTAGAAGGAAGACTATATCTTTAATATAATGGAAATAGATAATTAGGAAATTATTTTAAAAATCCTATAATTATAAAAAAACAATTTATAAATAGATTAGAAAACTAATTATTTCTAATAGAAAGATTTAGTTCCTAAAGACTCTCTAAATAGTAAAATCTTATACAAATTAGATATAACTCTAAGAATATAAAGATTTATTACCTATTTATAAATTAAAAATATAATAACCTAAATATTAAATATTATAGAAATAGTAAGAATTAATAATAAAATAAATTAACTTTAGACTATCCCTAATAAATATTAAATTTATAAAATACTTTTTATAGAAAAACTTAAAACTAGATTACTAAAATATATAAGTTATAATTATAAAATCCTTTTAAAAGAAGAGAAAGAATCTAGATTTAGTAAAATTTATAGATTTAATTAGATAGAAATAGAAATACTTAATAAATATATCGATAAATACCTTAAGAAAAATTATACTAAATATTTAATATTACTAATAAGAAACCTAATCCTATTTATACCTAAGAAAAATAGTAAGCTATAACTTTATATTAATTATTAATAA
>QAPF01001438.1:0-10069 GCA_004367935.1 Colletotrichum sidae
ATCTTGAGATTTATATTCTTCTATTATTTATTATAATTATAATAAGTTATAGAGGTTTCAAAAGTATTTCTAATTATAATAATTATTTAAATAATTAAATAAATTTCATTTAAGATTTATATAACTCATATCTTATAATATATATATATCTAGATGTATCTAATTATTATAAAATAAAATACTCTTCTAATAGAATCTTATTTAATATTATGACTAATATATTTAGTAATAAATATCTATATCTTATTCTTAAAAATATTATAATTTTTACCTATATACTTATTACTTAATTAATATACCTTACTAAATAATGTTTTACCTTTCTTACAAAATTAGCTAGAAATAATATATTATTTTAAGAATATCTAGTAACTTCTTTTAAAATATATATAAAACCTTAAAAATCTTTATAATCTTATATATTACTATTCTTTCTAATTAGAACTATTCCTCATAATAAATTCTATATAAATATAATTATCTTAATATTTAGTTTAATTAGTTATAAACTTAGTATTAATATATTCCTAATAGTTAATATTAATAGTATTATTTATATTAGAATTATTTCTACTATAAGCTTTTTAGTATAAAAAGTTCTTATTTCTTAATAAGTCTAAACTTTCTAATTTTCAAGAATTATTTAATATATTCTAGGTTTTTCTTAATATTTCATTTTAAATAGTAATAATCCTTCTAATTAGTTTTAATATTTTCTACTATCTATTAGATTAATATATCTTTATTAAATACTTCTACTAGCTTCTCTTTTATAATTTCTTTATTTATAGAGAAGTATATTCTTCTACCAATAAGATAGTTCTCAAGTAATTATAATATCCTTCTTTCTATTATAATAAAATAAATTTCTTCTTAATCCTAAAAAACTTCTTAATAAGTATCTTATAAATCTTTAAAGTAGAAATCTTATTCTTTCTATATTTATATATAATAATAGATATATATATTATTAATACCCGTTTGACGTAGTGGTTTAACGTCTAGCTAGCTTTTACTGTTTTACAGTAAGAATAATAGGTTCGAATCCTATAGCGGGTAATTATAACTAGTATTCCTACTAGTTATATAAACTATATATAGTAACTACTACTAACTATTAGCTTTTACCAATAGTTATAAATAATTAGTAACTATTAATAGCTAGTAGTAAGTATTACTAGCTAGCTAGTATTAGTATTATATACTATAATCTTTTAAAGAAGTAATTATAATAAATATAGGCTTATATAAACCTTTTATATTTATTAGTAATCATATTAACTAACCGTATTATTACTACTTAAGGTTTTCTCTATTTAAATAGTTCCTTAGTACTAGTATTATCTATAGAATTTATAAGGTAAAAGCTGACTACTAGGTATAGCTTCCTTTAAAAAGTTCCTAAGAGGTATGTGACTTTAAATAGATTAAAGACCTTCAATATAACTAATAATATATTATTAATATTTATATTTCTATTAGAAAATATAACTTATTCTTCTTCTTATTTAAATATCACTTTCTAATATATACTAATTAGTATTTTTACTCTAGTTTATTAGAATACTTTTTTATACTTATTTGTATAAATCATTATATTCTAATTACTTTATACTTCTTTAGGATTATTAGTAAGATTTAATAAGAAAGATATAATTTAAAATAATAAATTAGGAGAATATCTATAGTTAGTATAACTTTACTATATTTTATCTATAAGTATTTCGCTAAAAGTTATAATTTTAGAAATATATATATTTATTAGATGAATTATAACTACCAAGTAGAAGTCTCTTTTGAACAGCATCCTATATATATCTTCTAATAAAAACTTTTAAAAATCCCCCAAAATAAACCTAGTCTGATTATTATACTTAATAATATACTTAATAATATATATAGGCAGTTATAATTGGTTAGGATTAGAAATAGTATTAAAATCAGTATAATTATTAAGTTAATCTTTTTCACTATAATTATATACTATAGCTATATAAATATACCGCTAGTAGTAGATAGAAATAATAGGAGATAAAAAACTAAGTACTACAAATTATTATTATATATAATAATTGGTATATAGAGCAGCTATACTTATTAAATAAGTAGTAATATCTATTTTATCTAGTTAATATATAGTAATCCCCTCTCATACTATCTCTCATACTTATCTTCTTTCTTTATACTTTAAATCTTACTATTAATTATTAAGGATTTTCCGTTCCCAATCTCCTTCCTAGTAACTATATTTAGCTAAGTAGTAATATATCTTAATATCTATTTAGTTCTTCTTATATTATTTAATAAGTAATATCTATTAGTCTTCTTATATTATTAGTATACTAGTAGATACTTAGGAAATACTTAGGGATAGGAGTAGGAAATAATAATTTCATAATACCCTCAGCTTTAATATTACTTATTATAATACTATAAACTTACTAATTCCCTAGATATTCTTATAAAATACTTACTATAGATGTATATTATATAGAAAGAATATATTTTAAATATAATTATTATTTTCATATTACTAGCTTCTCTATATTACTTCTTAAGATTTCTTTATTAAATAAAAGAAGGCCCCTTTTTAATATTCCTTCTCTTATTAGTATAGTATCTAGAATTAATTTAACTACTAAGGCTTTATATTAAGGTTTGAATTACTTATAACTCTTGAGTTATTATTATTAGGAGAAGGTTTTTTATAATATTATAATTATTAAGTTAATTTCTTATTATCTCTCTATTTATTGAATATGTATAGGATATTAGGAAATAGTAGTAAGAAATAGTATTTTACTATAAATCCTTTTCTCTTACTTATATTAATCTTATTAGATTTATTATTATACTTTTACTTTTATAAGTTGGTAGGAATCTTAATTATTATTATAATATATAATAAATATAAAAATATTAAGTTAATAAGTTGTCACAAGTTTACCTTCTTTCCCTATTTTTACTATATAAATATCTAGAAGTTATATTAGTATCTTAGTATAATATATAGTTGTAATAACTTTAAGTCTATTTACTTTTACTCTATAAACTTCTAGAGATTTCTTTAGGAAGTATTATAATCTTATTTCTATAGATTATTCCTTATTAATCTATAGTTAAATAGTAGTAAATAGTACTAGTAGTAATAAAATACTACTAATTAGTATTAGTTTACAACTAGTAAACGTTATAACTAATTGATTATATAAATAATAAGTAACTAGTTATCTCTATTTATAATATCTATATCTAGATTATAGCATATATATATATACTATATACTATAGAGATAAATTTATATAATAATCCCTCTACTCTTATTAATCTAAATTAATTAGTTGACTAATTAGTTACTTACTACTATAGCTTTAGCTATCTCAATACTACATTTAACCTAGTATTTACTATTTATAATTTTAAATATAGTAATACTATCTATCCTAAATTGGACCAATTATATTTTAAGTAATAATTTAAAAAATATTAATTATATACTATATAATATTATCATTCTACTTATTATAATAACTAATATTCTATATTATTGAATAGTTACCTTATTAAGCCTGAAATTTAAAACTAAATTAGATTAGTCTTTTCAGCTAGTATTAATTAATATTATATTTAGAACTAGTAAGGTTAAGAAATATAACAATACTAACATATCTAAATTACTTATTCAAAGTCTTATTATATATTATAGAAGAATAAAAAGAATATTACTTATTATCTCCTGATATTATTAAACAATTTACTAATTAATAAGTTAATTAATAGTAAGTAGTAAGATAATAGTAATTCTTATATACTTATAAGAATAGTAGAGAAGTATATTTCTATAGTTTCTAAAGATACGATTAGTACCTTTTTAATACGTTCTCTAATAGTAATACTTATAACTATAAGATTCTTTATAATACCTTCAAGTATATTTAGTATTTATATATTTATATTATTAGTTTCTATAGTTAGAATACTAATTATTCCTGAGTTATTACACTTTCTAATTACTCTAAATTAGGATTAGCTGATATTTATCAGTCTTATATTAATAATAATAAAAAGTCTATATAAAGTAATGTTCTTAAAATTATCTATATTCTTTCTCAAAATAAAGAATGAAGGGTAAATCTTACTTTATATCATTAGACAACTACTACTAGAAGTATTATATCTAATCTTACTTTAATTAAGAAGAAGGATAGTAAGTACTCTTATTATAAGAGAAACTAACTAATATTAAAATACTAAGCCACTTATTTTTATTTTATTCCTACTAACAGTAAGTTTTATAAATAATCATTAGTATATGCTGGGAAGTATATTTATAATAAGTATTATATTAAAATATTAATCTTATTATTATTGATATTTATTAAAGGTCTTATAAGTATTATTAGTAGCTCTACTATTAGAAACCTCGCCATTTAGAAGTTATTAATAATACTTAAGGCGGTAAATACTACAATTAATAATAAAGTTATTATAAGCTTAGATATTATAGTTAACCTAAGTTATTCTAACTTAATTCATAATAATCCTATTCTTTTTATATTATATAATATTTATCATAAGTTCTAATTCTTTACTATCATTCATAATAAGTTAGTAAGACTAAAAAGTATAAATATTATCTTCTTTTAAATAGAGGACTTTTTAAATCTATCTAAGACTATTAACTAGACTATCAAAAAAGTTAAATATAGCCTTCTCAGCCTTATTAATCTACTTAGTTTAAATAGATGTTAAAAACGTTATTTTAAGTACAATTATTATATTATAAATATTATTAATATCTGATTTTATTAAGGCTTTCTCAAAGTCTACTAGATAAAAAATAGTTTATTATTAATATGTGTAATAGGATTACTATTTCTATTAATATTACTTTAGATTTAACTAGAATTAAACTAAAAGTTTGTCTTATACTTGAGATAATATATTGATATTTTATTTATACCTATTTATTATAAATCATTAAGGCTTATTACCTTATAGATATATAGTTTACTTAAGAGGAAATTGACTTTATTAATTATAAGGCATACTACCCTACTAAGTCTATAGAATATATTAGTTATAACGCCTCTTTCTTATTTATTTAGATAGGTAAAGAGATTTATTTCGACTTTATTAAGATTAAGTTGTTATTATCAATAGGTAAGAAGTATACTTTCTATTTTCTTAGTTATTATAATAGGTATTACTAGTTTATTTAACTTAATACTTATTATTATACGATTATATTTAAAGCTATTGAGAGATTTACTCATATATTTACTAACATAATTATATTTACTGTAAAGTTATAAATTTATAATAATGCTTTAAAATTTAAGAAAGTATTTAGAAATTCTGACTTTCTAAAGATTCAACTTAATTTAATTACTACCTATATACTATAAATAAATAGAGTAATTAAATATTCTAACCAGACTATTATTAAATCAGCTTATATTATACTTATTAATAATAGTCTGTTTAAAGAATTCCAGGATTATATCTTCAATACTATTATTTAAATGTTTAACTTATTGTTATTAATTAATAAGAGAAAGTTTAACTTTCATAAGATTACAACGAGACAATTAAATTCAGTTAAGAATTATAAGTTTTTATATATTAAGTATATCTATATATTTAGATATATTATTTATATTAATAAAAAAGAAGTAGGTATCCTTCCTCTTTAGCTAAAATAGAAATATATATCATAAAAAGCTTTCTTAGTAGTTACAATTTGTTAGATAGTAATATCTATTATATATATATTTCTAATTCAAAGAAAGTTTTTACTATTGCAATATCCTTTTTATAAGGGTGTTAATAAGACTATTCCATGCCTTCTTAATAATTATATTAAATTTACTAGTATTAACTATGATATTCGATTTAATAAACTTAATCTGTAGATTTAATATTTTAATTGGATTTTAAATTGAAATATTATTATTATAGAAGACTCCTTACTAAGAGGAAAAGGGGTTGTTTTAAAGATTTATTAAATTAATAATATTTATATTATAGAATATATAACTCTACTATCAGAGGTACTATTTCTTCCTATTACTACTCTTCAACTAAAACCTATTAATATTATAAATAATAAGGAGAATAATAACTTTATTGATATTATATAGAAGTAAGAATTAGATTACTTAGATCCTTATATTAATCTACTAAGAATAAAACTAGCTGATATTTTAATTATTTCTATTTTAGGTTATCTCTATTATATTACTATAATAAAGCTACTAGGTTATTATTATGAGGCCTAAAGCTTCTATCTCTATAGTAAGACGAAGGTTTATCTTACTACTAATATTTATATTAATGTAGATGTCTTTTCTATTATAATATTATTAAAGGTTCTTCTCTGAAATTATTCTATCTCTTATATTCTTAAGCAAGTAAAAGAAAGTCTTCTTTAACTCTCTTATTAGAAACCTATATATAATACTAAGATTGACTAGATAGTTACTAAGGAGATCTTCTATATTATTAATAAGTCTTTTCATACTAAAGTCTTTTTAAGTATATAGATTTTTAATATTAAGACAAATAGTTTAAATAATATAATGAGATTTAAAGCTTAATGGATTATTTAAAATAATTATAGAAAGGGTAACTAATTATCTTGAGAAGTTTATACTTCTATAGTAACTATTATTATAATATACTTCTTTTTTATAATTATTATATTTTGCCGTCTTTTATATGAGATATATAATTTTAATACTATCTTCTTTATTACTATAATACCTTAAGGTATTAAAGTCTATATTTATTAATTTATAAATTATTCTAATAATATAAATAGAGTTTAATTATTCTAAAAGACCTTATATAACTTCTATTAAAGCCTTTTTTAGTAGTTTTAGCTTATTATAATTAAGATAAAGAAGATTAGCTTTATACTTATTAAGGGGGAGATTTGCTTTTTTATTAATAAGAGTCTTAATACTTACATCTTTATATATATTATTGATAATACTATAGCTATTTTTATACCTAAGATTACAAAAGAAGTTTAAGAGATACTTAAAGCTATATGTTTTCTTAAAACCTTTAATATTACTATTTAGTCTTTAGGATTTTAGATTTATTATAATATTATAAAGATCTTTTTATCTTAATATCAATATATCAACTCTATTCTATACTATTTCAAATAATATAAATCTAATACTATTAAGACTCCTCTTCTTACTAATAAAAGCTTTCTAATTATATAATTTAAAGATTAATATAATAACTAATCTTATTAATTCTATATAGAATAAACTAGCTATTTAAACTAGCTGGCTACTAGTATTAAATTAGATATTATTTATACTATAAGTCAATTATATTAAGTAAATATTCGCCCCTCTTTTACTTATCAATATACTATTGAACATCTTTCTAATATCTTATGAATACTACTAATTATAATGTTATATTTAGAAGAATAGATCCTATAATAAATTGAAATTCCTTTATTATAGTAGATATTACTTTTACTAATAATAGATTATTATATATATTTATTAGTAGCTTTATTATCTATTTGATTAGATTGCCTATTGTTTAGAAGTTTAAGAGATAGATAGTTATTATTCTGAATTTCATAGAAGTAAAGATTATCAATTTTATATCTATTAATATATTTCTTAAGTAGATTTAATAATATGTCGAGTAGGGATCAGATTATTAGATTACTTTACTTATAATTCCTTTTACTAAGGATTTTAATATTTTAACTATTATTATAAATCTTCTATACAAGATATATATATATATATATAACATTAATATTTAATAAAATAGATTATTTAGGAAGTTAATAATAATAATATCCTATTTTATACCTTATTAAAGATACTAATATTATTATTAATAGTTTTACTAAAGCTCTAAATACTATCTAATATAAGAATTTTATCAGATTACTAAGAATAGTAGATAGTTTAGATTAAAGATTATATCTAAAGGGATTACTAGCAATTAGATTAATTAATATCCAATTAAATAGCTTTAATATTATTAATTCTAAAAGTATTCTACTTTTAAAAATTCTTCAGATGTAGAGTTCTTAGCTAAAGACTTGTATTTTAGAGGCTTTAGGCTAGTTCTATATAATTTAGCTAGTAATAAGCTTAGTCTAAAGGTATTAAGGGGTAGGCCTATAGTTATATAAATTATATATTATTAGTATCTATTTTATGTATTAGCCTAAGTTAGCCTAGAGGCTTATCTGCTTGCCTTTATATTATAAGGCTTTCCTCGTTTAGATAATACTAATAGTATTAGTACTACCTTAGTCTTAACTTTATGCCTTAAGTTTATATATATATATCTACTTAATTTATATATAATCAAATATTATTTCAATAAATTTCTATTTAGTATGATAATTAGTATATTTAGTAATAGAAATTAATATTATATTTTAAAATATATTATAAATTTTATTTATGTACTTATTATTTAATTAGAATATGTTTTCTAAATAATATTTGAATTGTTTTATAATGTGTGATGAATAAATAATATGGTATGTGGTCTGAATGTAGGTTGTTGAAAGGTATGATCTATTTAAACTAGAATAAAGTACTTTAATACGTATAAATAGAGTAGTTAGGCTTTATATAATCTCTATATGACTACCTGGCAGACTTTATACTATACTTATTTTTATATACCCCCCTAGTGGTAGGATTACTAGAAATAACTTTATGTTTTGTGAACTATTTTAAATAGTATATTATTATAAATGAAAATAGGTAAATATTCCTAAAATATACTTTAGAGCGTTTAAATAAAAGAAATCCTTTATTATAATAAACCTATTATAGTTTATTCTATATTTAACTATCTTTTATTTTATTTTTAATAAGAGTGATTAGTTAGTTCTTTTTAAAATTGTTATTTATTTGATTTTCTGAATGCTTTAAATAATTATTTTATTATTTTTTTACCTATCAGTTTCTTTCTTCTTCTTATATATTAATATTTTTAATAGTTACTTTTTTATACTTATTAGTAATATATATTAATAAAATAGTTTCTAAATATTAACTTCTAATATAATACTAATTTTTAGTTATTACTAATATTTTAATTATAATTTAATTCTACTGAGGCTTAAGTAGTTAATAATAATTTATTTGATATTATTATTAATTTCTTGATATATTTTAATTTAAATAGCTTAGTAAGTAATTTTATATTGGTTTTTTCTTTATTTATCTCTAAGCTTAAAGGGATACTTACTAATTCTAATTTGAAAATTATTTAGAAATTGAATTTTAAAATTATAATTAGCGTTTTTTATTTTTATTTTATTATTATTAATATCTTTCTTATCTAAAATATTTTCTTTTATTTTTTTAAGAAGTCTATTTTATTTAGAAACTTCTTTTAGATTATATATTATTTAATTGAATTTGAAATTACTATTTTTCTTTTCTGTTTTTAAGTATTAATATTTTTATCAACCTTACTAATTCTATTTATAACTACTTAATGTTCAAGATCTAAAGTTAGATTATTAATACTAAAAGTATTTATTTAGTTGAAGTAGATTTAATATTTGAGTAATAATATGAAATTAAAGTATATTAATTTAAATTATTTATTTAGTTATATTTTATTAAATTTCCTAAGTTATTAAAATGCTTAATATTTTCGCCTTTATTTTAAATTTCTAAAATACCTAAGACTAATAGTACTAAAATTAGTATTTTTAAAAAGATTACTATTATAATAAAGAAACTAGTTAGAATTAAATATTCCTAAGGATATTTTAAAAAAGTTCTTACTTTATTTTTATTTTTTAAAGATAAAGAAGATAATCTAGCTAGTGATTTTTTAATTATTAAAAAGGAGTAGGAAGAGATTGAATTTATTATTAGTAATATTAAGAATAAAGAGGATAATATTAATAATCTTATTAAATATCTTAAGAAGTATATTAAAATTATATTTAAGTTTATAAAGAAGTCTATTTAAGTTTGAAATTAAGAGGTTTTTTTAAAAATAAATAACTTTAAGTATTAATTTAAAAATATTAAGTATTAATTAG
>QAPF01001439.1:0-10148 GCA_004367935.1 Colletotrichum sidae
ATATCTTAAGGATTAATACTCCATAGGCTTTATTATAATTATTATTAAACTATTATATAACTTTATTAAAGTTAATACCTATTAGTAAGTAACTTATTATAAATATTATAAAGAGTAGTTATAAATAGAAATATTAATATATAACTTATATTTCTTCATCTTATACTTTAAAAATAATACTTTTAACTTTATAAATATACAAACTAATAATACCCTTAGCTTTTTAAATACTACTTTTTCAAACTATAAAGATAAAGAGTTCTAAAAAGCCTTATTTAAAACTAAATTTAAAATAATCTTCTTAAAAATAGTATTACTAGTATTTAATAGAAGTATCTTATTACTTAATAGTAATACTTTCTATTTATATTAAAAATATTAAAAGTAAAAACTCATCCTTATTAATATATATATAATACTTAAAGTACTTAAGAAAATATATATTGAATAATATATATATAAGATATATCTTATTTTAATATATTAACCTGAAGTATTTTTTAACTTCTTCTATATAATATAAGAGTAATAATCCTTAGGTAATAATACTATTATATCTAATAGATACTTTAAGTAGTAAATTAAGTATTTTAATTATAACTTCAACTTCATACTATTTAACCCCTCCTATATAATATAAGAGTAATAACCCTCTAGTATTAATATTACTACTCTTAATAAATACCTTAAGTAGTAAATTGAATATTTTAACTACAACTTGAGCTTTATACTACTTAACCTCTTAAAGGTATATTCTTGAACTTTTATTAATAGCCTATTTATAAATAATACTTACTTCTTATTTTAATTAGGATTGATGATCACTTTAAGCTAAGAAACTACTATTAGTAATAACTAGTTCAACTTCTCTAGTAACTTTATATATTATTCTCCTATTTAAAATAAGAGTTATTAGGAGTATATTTATTTTACAAATTTATATTATAATAATTAATATAGACTTCGCCTATATTATAACTATATTACTTAAGAAGCTCTTCTAATATCAAAAACTCCCTTGATTTCTAACTACTATATATACTAATTTATACTTACTCTATAAATATCTTATGAGACTTAGTACTACTAAAGGAAAATACCTTATAATTAATATTATAATATTAAGATAATTATATAAATACTATAAGCTTTATAAGGTATAGTAAATTAATAGAGATAATAATATTACTAATACTTTTTTCAAAAGTATATTAAATTATACCCTTAAGAAATTTATGAATTCAAACTATATAACTCTTTAAATAGAAGGATAAATAACTTAAGTAGAATAAATAAATAGGTATTTAAATATTATTAAAATAAAAAAGTATAGATTACTAAAAGTATTATTATTCATATAAATAGATAGGTATTAAAATATATAGTATGAAGAAAACGTTCTTAGTATTAGTTATATTATACTATAAGGTATAGAGTAACTATATATATTACTATATATATAGGAGTATACTTTCTACGCCCTACTAATAATAAGTATTATATATCTAGTACTAACTATAGCTAAATATATAGTAATTAGTAGGTAATTTCCATACTATACATCTAAACCCTTATATAGTACTATATACTATATATTATAATTATAATAAGAAGAAATAACTAGAATACTACTTTATACCTATATAGTAAGATTACATATAGTATATATTATCCTCTAGATAAACTAATAACTAGATTTTACTCTTCGAATTATAAATAGTAATTAAAAGTCTTATAATATTAAAAAACTACTAAGTTGAAAAAGATAGATTATAATAATTTAATATATTTTCTAGATAACTTTCGTTTGAACATCTCTATGCTGCCTATTAATTATAGTACTTAGGATGATTTTATTAAAACTTAATCTGATAAAGAAATAGCTTTAGTTCTAATAGTTATAACTATATATCTCTATACGTATTTTATAGTATTCTTTTTATAAGTAGTTATATAGATTTTAAAACGATTTTAATTCTATTATAAAAACTATAGAAGAATAAAAAATTATAAAATACCTAGTTCTTAGTGTTCAATTTTATTCTACTTTCAAAAAGCTTATAAAAGCTTTCAACTTTATAACCTTAGTAGTTGCTTTTAGTTAGATATATTAAATTTTAATTTAGATAAAACTCTTTCTAATTCTTATTATAAGATTTTCTACTATTGAAAAATTGAATACTAGAACTAGGAGTATAATTATCTATAATAATAAGTAATTTTATTACTATTTTAACTTATTATGAGTTAGTATTAGTATAAATACTATTATTAGGTAAAATCTATAGTTAAATCTATATATAGAGTAAAGAGCTTAGATATTATTCTAAATATAGAGTAAAAGTAAGTAAAGATATTTTCAATATTAAAATATGAATTAAAAATACCTTTCTTAATCTTTTAGAAAACTAATTAGTATTTTCTTAGTATAATACCTTTATATAAAAACTAGAACTTATAATTTATAAAACTACTTTAACTTCAAAATAATTATTCATTAAAGCTTCTTTTTAAAACTTCTCTAAACTACTTATAAATAACTTTCTAAAAACTCGATAGTATTAATAAAGTCTTAAAATACTTAAATCAGATATTCTTAAAAACTTTATTCTTATAATAGTAGATTATAAAAAGGATTTCATAATTCTTAATAGATATTACTAAAGAGGTCTATATAAAAAGTATTATAAACTTTATAGTGAAAACCTTAAAATCTTATATAGTTTTCTATAGATTTTATATTTTGAGAACTTAAAAATGCTAATATAAATAGTTAAACTAAACTTACATAATAATTTAAATCCTGAAATATTTTAATAGAATACTCTAATATTAACACTATTATATAGAAGAAGATATAATGATATAAACTACTAACTTCTATAACTATTCTATCATTTTGAATGATTTATACTTCTATAATATTATTTTAACATATTATAAAATACTTCAATTTTCTAGACTTAAATATGATACTATAGAAATAATAATTAGAATATTTAGTTACTTTTACTCTATACTTAGAATAATATCTAAGCTCTTTACCCTATATATGGATTTAACTACAGATTCTACCTAATAATAATATCTTTTCTGATGCTGACTTATAACTAGTCAAAATAGTAATGAAATTATATATTATTATAAACATTTATATTCCTAGGTCTAATATTTAACCCTAGAAGAGTAAAAGACTTTATAGTAATAATTTATATAGGAAGAGCTTTATTAAATTTAAAGCTTAATATATATAGCCAAAAGTAACTATTAAGATTATAAAGTTAAAAACCTTTTTAAACTTCTTAAAAATAGGATAAAATAAAATATCTATAAGAACTAGATATTCTAACTTATTATTCTTCTATATTTTTATAATAGATTTAAAATCCCCTTAAAATCTATATAATTATTTATAAGAAGAAAAATATAAGATAAACATAATAATATTTACTTATAACCCTTTTAGTTAAAACTATTGATGTATTGAATTAAACCTTGATAAAACTATTTTGAAAGTTATAATTAATAGATAGTTTATTAATATTTAAAGCATAATTATCTAGCTATCTTGTAAATTACTATACCAAGCTGAAGTTTTTAAAGACTAAGTATTAATGAGATAATATCTTAATATAAATATATTACTATAATATTAATTATTAGATATTTTAGAGTATTATAGCGATCTACTTAAAAGGGTTTAATAGTTTATTAAGCTATATTAAGAGTATGTATGTTTAAATAAGTATTTCTTATATATTAGCTATATTTAATATATTAAGAGTATTTGCTAATAAGAATAAGCTAAGTCTTATTATACTTATATAGCAATTATAAGTTAGCTGATATTAATAGTAGAGAACTTTTATATTAATAATATTAAGTTTTATCTTAAGAGTAAGTAGGGCTTAGTTTAGAAGATATTAAACTTATAGACATTAAGATTATAATAAATATTTAAATAGAATACTTATAGTTAGTAATAATTAAATATCTTGAGATATTTAAATTATATATAGTTATAAAGGCATAAGGATATAAGGGTATAAGGGCATAAGATTATCATAGAATGGTTTATTAGTTATTTATTATTTATAAAAAGGTTAATATAAGGTAAATATACTAGCTATTATAACTATAAGGAGTTCAGCTTTAGATTAACTAGGGGCTAACTATAATAATTAGTAGTGGGGTAAGAAAGCTGAAGTTATATTTTTGGGAGTAATATATCTATTGCTAGTCGTAGTAGAGAGCGAGCTATTAGCCCTTCTCTTATTTATAAATAATATATTATGAATAATTATTATTTAATTAGTCATTCTACTTTAAACTCTTCTTAAAATTAATTTATAAAAAGTTTATTCCTATTACTCATAATACCCTTTAAAATACCAAACTAATATTCTATTTCTTTATAGAATATTACTATTAGATTTATAGCTATTATCATCTTTATTATTAGAATAAATGTTATAAACTTATAAATTTATCTATTATAATTAAAAGAGTATTATACATATTACTATTTCTATAAATATTTTCTAGAAGCCTTATAATAGAATCTATATTAATTTCTTAGAATAATCCTATTAGAATAAGTAGAAATTATAACTAGCTATATAATTTATATTTTAATATTTTAATCTTTCAATAAATTGAATCTAATATCATATAGTTGTACACATCTATAATTATGTTATTCTAATAGAAGCTTTACTTTATCAAATTATAAATCTTATGAATATTTATATAATCCACCTTACGTTTATTAAAATATAGATAAATAATTTTTTATCTTATAAACTCTATATTAAATATAATACCTACTTGATGTAGTAATTTAATATCTAGCTAGCTCTTACTATTATAGTAAGAATAGTAGGTTCGAATCTTATAGTAAGTAAATATGACTAGTAGCTATATACTTTCTAATTATATAAACTATATAGTAACTACTATTAGCTATTAGCTTTTACTACTAGCTACTAATAGCTAGTAACTATTAATAGCTATTAATAAGTGCTACTAACTAGCTAGTATTAGTATTATATAACTATCATCTTTTTGAAAAATAACTATAATAAATATAGACCTATATTTTCTCTTTATACCTTCTATATTAATTGATAATCGTATTAACTAACTTTATTATTACTACCTGAAGTTTCCTCTATTTAAATAATTTCTTAGCCCTAGTATTATCTATAGGGTTTATAAGCTAAGAGCTAACTACTAAGTATAGCTTCCTTTAAAGGGTCCCCAAGAGGCATCTAACTTTAAATAGATTAGAAACCTTCAATACAACCAATAAATATTAAATTTAGCTAGTCTTCTTTAGAAGACAAATATCCCCTTCTATATTTATTAAATATTTTTTCTAACTACTAATTATCCTTTAGGTTTTCTCTATACAGTAGAAACCCAAAAGTCTGAATCCACCTCACAGTATACCATATAAAGTAGCCTGACTTAAAGTGATATTTAAAGTATAAATAGTAGAATAAAGAGTAAAAGAAAAACTCTATAGTATTATTTAACTTAGGATTACTTTATACCTATTTTTTAAATTCTTTTAATTTAAAGAAATATTGGAGAGATAAGTCTTCTAATAATAGAAATTAGGTAGGTATTAAGTATAGTGGTATTTTGAAGGTAAATACAGTACTATTAATACTATAACAGATCCTGTAATCCACTATAAACTTAATCTACCCAATCTCTATTATTAGAAGATTTATTTTTCCAACATTTCTTAATATTAAAGAAATCTAGAAAATAGATATAAACCAATCTTAAGCTAAATAATACTACAAAGACTTTTTCTTAGTTTTTAATCTGCTATTCATACTATAAATAGTATTATGGGATAGGGGCTTTTGTATAGGTATTAAGTAGGTAGATTCAGACCTTTAGGTCCTCACTATATATATCTAATAATCTTTATTATAAATCTGTAACTTCTTAATAGCTTATTCAATATCCTTAGAATCCCTTATAGAATATACTATTTTGTTTTTTAAAAGACTCCTTACTATTAAATATAAGATATATTATATTAAAATAATAATTCTAGCTTTTATAAACTCTCTCTACTTATTAATTTTCACCAGATATCTTCTATTATCTTATATATCTTTCTATTATAAGTAATTATAACTATAATTATTATAATACTTCTAGTATTTCTAAAAAGGTAATATTTTTAGAAAATTGAATATCTTCTACTTCTGAATTTATCTTTCATATTAAATATTCTTTTTATAATTATATTATCTAAATAAAGACTTTTATTAATTCTAAAGTTCTCTTAAGTTTGATAATTCTCTAATAAATATCTATTAATAATAGCTTAGTAAATTATAACTTATTTATAAGGGTTAGTGATATATTATAATATTCTACTTCCCTTTTTATATAATCTATCTATCTAGAAAGTCTACCTATTAAATTAGTAGTCTTAAACTAATATTCTAAGTTAAAATCAAATACTAAGAGTTTATAATTCTAATAGGTAAGCTTTCTCTAAACGTCTTATATTAATGCTATAATAATACTTATTAAAACCTAATAGTTTATTAAAACTATAAATTTCTTTCAAAGTCTTATTAAATATTATTCTTAATAGTTAAGACTATTTATCATAATTAGTAGTTCTTATTAATCTATTTCTTATTTCTATTCTATTCTATTTAATTCCTTGGAGTAATAGTTAACTAATTATTATTAGCTTTCTACTTTTTATAATAAGATATTTGAAATTACTTAATATAATATATCTACTTCTATTCTAATATTCTTAATAAAATCTTAATATTTGAAAATAATTACTAAATAGAAGGTATCTTATAATACTAAGAAGATAGACTTTATATTTTCTAATTATAAGAAAATCTTCTTTTTTGTCCTTTTTTTAAGGAATACTATAAGTAATATTATTACTCTTAAGTAATTAGTAATAAATATATAATAGAAGTTATAGAAATTGAAAGAAATCTGAAATTCTTTAAATATTTCTATTAGTTTCTAGTTAATAATAGTTTAAACTCTTATTAAGTCTATTATAATTCTTTTTTAAAAAATTGGATAATTTAGAAAGCTTATTCCTTCTATAAAGAATCTATATTTAGAAAGCCTATTAGAAGGATATACTTTATATAAGTTAATAAATATTTATAATAATACTTTCATATAGACTTCCCTAATATTTATTACATATATTATAGTAGTATTTAGATGTATTATATAATATATACTAGTTAAATTAGTAAGTATATCGTCAATATTTATTTGAGAGATTATTATAAAATTGATAAGACTAAATACTATTATTATATATTTATAATAATTATGTTATATTTTAAATACTTTCCTTTAATAATCTTCTAATTAAACATTAATATGATATTAAGCATGCTTAGAATTAATCTTTAAAATCTAAATTACTCTTTAGAGTCTATTGAGAGATTTACTAACTAGTAATAATAAGTATTAGCTCTTAATTATAACTTAATTAAATTTTCTATAGTTGATATAGAAATATAAAGAAGTATTTTGATTTTAAAATAAAAAAGCTAATATACCCATTTTATTTATAAATAGCTATATATATCTATTTACTAAATTCTCTATAATGTATATTCTTAATATTTTCAATTACTACTTACTTCATAGATATATAGGCTTATAAAGTAGTTTTTATCTAACTTTAAATTAATAATATATTTAGTATTTTTAAAAATTAGGACTAACTTTACTATAACTTTATTAAATATTCCCTATTTATTTATAAATTCCTTAGAGATATCTATAATTATAATAGTTTCATCCTACTTTCTAAATTTTTCTATATAAGTTTTAAGATCTTCTCTTACCTTATTAATATATAATATATAAGTAATTTTATTATTCTTAGCAATTTCTTAAATAAATACCTCTAGCTTAATAATAAATATTTACTTATAATATTAAATATTTATCCAAACATTCATTATAATACTTTCTTAGCTTATAGAATACTAAAAAGTCTATTTATCTTTCTATAAGAATAGGTATAGCATAGAGTCTACCAAGCAGTCATACTAGGACTATATAAGACCTAACCGCTTTATTTATATATATTTAAGCGCTTTATTCTAGTTTAAATAAATTATACTTTTTGATAACCTATATTCAAACTATATACTATATTATTTATCTATTATAGTTATAAGCTTAGGAATATTTAATTACCCTCTAAACTACTTTTAAATTATAAATATAAAGGAAATCTTTTTTAAGTCTATTATATTAGTTTTCTAACAAACTACTTAAAAATAGTATATTTAATTATTAGTAGTTTTAATATGATAATAAAGCTATCTAATAGTTTCAATTTTAACTATTAATATATTATATTATAATTTTATATTATTAGTTGAGATATTTAGAAGTATTTCAATCTAGATATTAAACTAGATCTTAGTATATTACAACTAATTAATATATTTAATTTTAATAAATAGTTTATCTAAGAAAATACTACTTAATAGATATTTGAAAATATTAAACTTTTTCTTCTTTTAACTAAAAGTATTTTCAACTACTATATAGTAGATCTCAAGCTTTAAGTAATCTGAGAATTGTACTAAGAGGAAATAAAGAAGTATTATAATATAATTTAGATATACCTTAATATAACTATTAATAATAGCTTTTTAATACCTACTTAAAAGGAATTTCTTAATGATAATAATATCTCCTCTTTAGCTTTTCTAGGAATTCTAAAGTGGTAATATATTTAGAGTAATTTAATTATATAAGAATAAATTAAAATAAAATATAAGAAAGTTGTACAGAAAGCTGATCTGAATATCTCTAGTTTTATGCAGTATAACAAGTAGTATATTATCTATTTTTAAATAGTTATATATTAGATTCCTAAAATCTAAGGAAGTCTTACTATTAAAAAGTAGTTTTAAGTATTTCGCTAATATATTTTGCCTAATTAGGTTATAACTTAGTATTAAAATATTTTTAAAAGAGAAATTGTAAATTTAGAAATTAATAGTCTAGTTAAATATAGAGAAGTTTTCTCTATTTTATCTTATATTAATAAAAGCTTAATATAGAACTATAGTAAAATACTATCTATATTAATTATTCTTATAAGGAAGTTAAATAAAGTATCTTAGTTAAACTGAAACTATTTATATAATTTTAGAAGTTATTTATACCTTTTAGAAAACTATAGGTATATTAAATATACTCTTATAAATTCATATATTAGATTCTTATATATTTAGATAATAGTAATTATTTGAAATAATATTATAAATAGGGTGAGTAATTTAGAGTTCTATATTTTCTCTTAGAAGTTAGTAATAAAGGGATAGTTAAATTTGAAAAGATATATTAAAAAGACTAAAGAAGTACTTTTAGATATTGTAAAAGCTAATATTATATATAATAAGAAGCTAAAATCTGGTATATATTATATATAACTAAATATAGTTATATATACTATATAAAGCTTTATTTTAAATAGTTTAATAAAAGTGAAGTTTATAGAAATAATACTAATACCTAAAGTTTAACTAGTATAAATTCTACTTTTTTAATATATAATTCCTAATATATCCCCCTAACTTTAAGAGTTCTACTTATAAGTTAGCTTTTTTAAATAATACTAAATAAACCTTCTATTTATATCTTATAAGAAGTTCTTTTTATTATTCTATTATTCTTATTAAACTTCTATTCTTATAATAAGACGAATAATACTATTTACAAGTTATTTAATTATTTCTTATTAACTAGAAGGTACTTCTAATACTCTTAAGCCTTTTATTTAATTTTATTATTATTATAACTTAGGATCTATAAATTTTAACTAACTATTAAAAACTTTACTAAAATCTTTAAATATTAAGAGTTCTTCTTAAAATTCTTCTTCTTATTATAACTTTAAATAGTTTAACTAATTTACTATATTAATCTAAATAATAAATATCTTGAATTAGTAATTCTAAAAAGGTTTTATAAAACTATTAACTAAAAAATCTCCTAAAGGTATATATTTAATCTTAAAATACTTTTATCTAACTTCTTATTATAACTAATAGTTATAGATATTTATATATTATAGTTTTATATATAGTTATATTATCTTA
>QAPF01001440.1:0-10207 GCA_004367935.1 Colletotrichum sidae
TATAAAGATATACTAATAGGACTATATAATACGCCTAGTAACTAGCTAGTTATAACTACTAAGGTATTAGAAAGAATTTTTAATTAAAGGATTATAATTTAGATCTTTTAAGTAATAGTCTATATAGTAATATAGATCCTATTTATATATCTAAACCTTTCCTAGTTAAAACCTTTAGCTATACTCTTATAAAAAGAAATTAAGAGTATAGAATAGATTTATAAATATAAATAAAATTTTCTTATATTATATATTTTATTTTTTATTATATTTTCTAAATATCTAATTTTCCTACTAAAGTTAATAGTTTTAGTATCTAACGAAGAAAATAAAATACTTTAATTATTAAAATTTAAAGTTGGCCTTTTTAATTATTTTAAATAATAGAAATAATAGAATGAAGAATTATTTTTTTAATCTATAGCCTTTCTTCTCTAAAGTCTAGAAGAATTATTTAAAATCTAAACTTTTAGATTCTAAGGCTAGAAAACTAAGCTTCTTTATGAAGTCTTTCATAGAGTGAAAAGAATGAATAAAATTATCCTTTTAGACTTATAAATATATATTTATATTCTTGAATATTATTTAGAAAGAAGTTAGAATTCTAAAGAAATACATCTTAATATATTGTTTATTTCTTTAAGTTTAATTTAGAAAGATAAATCTTAAGTATAGGATTTCTTAATACTATATTAGTAATTTTCTAACTACTTAATAAGTATACTTAGTATTAAATTAAAAGTTTATTTTTACTGCTATTATTATTCTTCCCGTTTGACGTAGTAGTTTAACGTCTAGCTAGCTTTTACTATTTTATAGTAAGAGCAATAGGTTCGAATCCTGCGGCGGGGAAGTATAACTAATAGTTATAAACCTTCTAGTTATATTCACTAAATATAGTAACTATTACTAACTATTAGCTTTTGCTAATAGCTATTAATAGCTAGTAATTATTAATAGTTAGTAATGGGTAATACTAGCTAGTAGTAGGTATTATATAATAATTTATTACAATCTTTTAAAGAAGTAATTATAATAGATATAGGTTTATATTTTCTCTTTATAATATATCTTCCGTATTTATTAGTAATTATATTAACTAACCGTATTATTACTATTTAAAGTCTCCTCTATTTAAATAGTTCCTTAGAACTAGTATTATCTATAGAGTATATAAAGTAAAAGCTAACTATAAGGTATAACTATCTGTAAAAGAACCCTAAGAAGCATGTGATTTTAAATAGATTAGAGACCTTCAATACAACTACTATTATTATTCTTTCTTAAGTTATAAATTCTTTATACTTTCTGCCTCTTTAGTATTTATAAACTTATTTTCTATTAGAAAGATGTTTCCTAATTCTAATTTTAGTTTAAACTTATAAATATCCAAGTCTAATAGTTTTTAGTATTTTATAAGTATCTAGATTAATTTCTATTAATAATTATTATTATAACTTAAATTTTAAATTTCTTTTCTTAATAGAATCACTAGTCTATATAAAGAAGAGTCTAGTATATATAAAAAGATTCAAAAAGATTTAGTTTATTAATATTCTAATTTATATTTTAATAATTTGTTAATTACTTTTTTTTATTGTAGATTAATTTTAAATTCCTAACTTCTCGTTTCTTACTTTAAAACTTATTAATTTAATAAATATTAAAACCTTTTACTATCTTCTAATATTACTCCATAATTACTTTTATATTCTTCCTTCTATTTCTATCTAACTATATAAATACATTTATTTTCAATTATAACTCTTTTTCTTTTATTTAGATTAATATTTAATTTAAGACTCTCTATATAGGTCTCAGAATCTTGATGAATATTCTTATTTTGTAGTTATACTTAAGATAGAAAGAAATATATTCTATTGATATTTAAATTATTATTTAGTCTATAAATAGTATTATAAGTAGTAAGAATTAAGAATTATTATTATTACTCCCTACTATTTAGACTAATTAGGTATAAATAATAAGTTGATATCTAATTTTAATAATATGATTGACTTATAGATTATAAATAGAAGTAATTTATTATTATATACTATATTACGTATAAAATTTAATAATATACTACTTGTTCTCTAGTTTATTATGTATAATAATATATATTATAAAGATTATATTAAATAATTATTTCTTTTTATAGAAACTTTATAATAACTTTAGAAGTCGGCTTATTTAGCTATTATATTTCTAACTATTTAGTAAAAGATTTTCTTACTTTAATAAGATACTACTTACTTACTCTCTAAATATCTAGATTGATTTTATTATATAGATATTTATATATAATAGTAAAGTTATAAAAGATATTTATATATCTAATTTACTATAATTAATAGTCTAAATAGTATCTTACTACTTTATATACCTCTTTATATATATTTATTTAGTAATATTAATTAGATAGCTTATAGAAGACTACTTCTTAGTCATAATATTTACTCTGATTATATATTATAATAATAAGTTTCTATTATACTGCTAAGTAATCTTCCATTTATTAAACTATTAACTTATATAATACTATTTATATAAAAAGTAACTAGTCTTATAATTAAAATGTTAGAACTTTATATATAAATATTTTGAAATAATCAGGATTGTTACAAAATGGGTTCTTTTAGAATTACTGAATAATAAGTAATCAATTAAAATTTATATAATTAGACTTATAAATTACTTAATATAACTATAAGGAATACTAGCTTAGCGTCTATAATACTACTTATAGAAAGATTAATATCTACATTAAAGACTTTATCTATATATTATCTATTACTAAAAGAGTATATTCTATTCAAGAAAGTTTATATATTTATATCTATAAGAAAGATCTATTTATGAATCTAATTATCTATATTTCTTTCTTTAATTTTATTATTTCTATCAAATAGCCTAAAAGGCTTTTAAGATAGCTTATTAGCTGTTGAATTTACTATACTACTAATATAATAGACTTTAAAGTTAAATATCTATATTAAAAATATCTAATGAATAATAAGTCTTTCTAGAAAGTCTGACACTAAATTATTAAGTTAAACTATTAGTCCTTTTACTAATAATATAACTAATTATAAATTTACTTTAAAGATTTTAATAATTCTTAGAACTCTTTCTTCTTTATATTATAATTAAGTTTTAGGCTTCTTGAAAATCTATTCTTATAATAAATAACAACTTTCTTCTACATAATAAATTATCTTAGAATTATATTTTAATTAGTTTTAATAATACTAATTACTAGATAGATCTATTTTTTCTTTTAATTATAATCAATAGAAATGAATATAAGAATATTATAAAGTTTATCTTATAACTACTTTATTACTATTTTCCATAACTCTAATTTTTGAAAGTGAATTTTCTTTTTAAAAAGGTTATGAAGGAGGTATATGATAATAGAATAATTCTTTATTTAGATATAGTAAAATATAATAACACTTAAGAATAATCTTATTTCTAAGATACTATAATATACTTTTTATTCTTTTACTTTAATAATTTTAGACTTATCTAATTATTAATTATATATCTTATATATATAATTTATACTAATTATTATTTCTTATGTCTATTATAATTTGTCTATTATAATTATATAGCTGGTTAACTTGATATTTATAAGAATTCTATTCATATTCTAAGTATATTCTATAATATATCCATAGATATTTAAATATTGTAAATTATATTTACTATTATATATAATTATTAGCTTTTTTATTATAATATTATCTAAGAATGCCTTATAGTAATTAGGAGTTAGAGTATAGAGGATTTCTATTATAATTTATATAGATTAGGTAACTAAATTTATACTCTTTGTAGGTAAAATATAATATTTCAGTAGGCTTAATAAAATCATAAAAGTAGTTTAATACTAATTCTTTAGATTAAAAGGACTTTGATTACATCTTAAGAAAATATTAAGAAGGGATAAAAGTTTATATATATTAAAATCTTCTAAGAGTTTATTGATTTTTATTAATAATTCTATATTTTAAATCGTTATATTATTAATTTTAGTAGTTAAATTACTAAGTCTTATCTTTCTATCTTTTTAATAAGGAAGAAAAGACTTTATTACATAATATAAATATATTTAAAAAATGTATTCTAAATATAATTTTTAATATCTTCATAATATCTTTAATTAACCTTTTAGGAATTAGAGTTAATCTTACTTATTATACTTTATATAAGACTATTTGAATTATCTAGAGTAATATAATTAATTTAAGTAGCTTTCTATAATAAATAAAATTATATATTAACCCTTCTTTATAAAGTTTTAAAATTTCTATTAAGTGCCTTTTCTTAAGATTTTATAAATAGTCTATTAAGTTTATAATCTTATTAAGTTATTTTAAAGTGGGATATTTCTTTTTATAAATTCTTGAAAGCTTTAATATAATTATATTTATATCTTATTCTTTAGGATTATTCTTAAACTTTCTCTATTTCTATTTCTATTTTTAATTTCTATTTAAAATTACTTTTCAGAATTATTCTATTTAATAAGATATTATCAATTAGATTGATCTTTCTATCTTTTATCTTATATAATATATTAATACTTTTAATCAATTTTCCTTATATATCTACTATTATAATATATTTAGAAGGCTTTTAGTCTATTAATATAATATTAAGTATTATGATTACTTTATAATTTGTATAATAAGAATTCTTCCAACTCTTCTTCTTGTTTATTTAAATTTGCCAAATTAATAATTTAAATTCATAAAGACTACAAAGATATTTCTTATCATAAAATAAATAGTCTAAATTATATTTTCTGAGAGATATAATAATATAATAAATCTTATAGATTTGTTTGCTTAATTACTTGATAAACTAAAACTTTAAAAATCTTTGAAAACTTCTTCTCTAAATTATTTATTATTATAATAACTTCTTACTATTATTTAATTATATGTAGACTTCTTTTTGTATTTTGTCTTATAGCTATAAGATAAAGTCTATAAAGTCGAACTTAAAGCTAAGGAATAATATATCTAATTCTTCTTCTTTTTTTATACTAACTATCTTTCTTTATAAAAGAATAACTATTTATTAATATAAAGTCATTAGTAAAGACTACTAATTTCCTCTTTTGAAAAGAGGAATAAGTTATATAACCTTTAAGTTTAATTAAAACCTCTTATATCTATAATAATATTATAGAATTTCGCCGTCAAATTAAAAATATAAAATAATAGTAAAATTTTAAGTCTATTACTTCTAGACTAAAGTATTCTAACTATTTAGTTTGAGGTTTAATCTAATATTATTTTTATCTTTATAAAAAAGAAGACGTCTAGATTTAGAAACTTTATAATATAACATTTAGGCATTATAAAGAATTTAATATTAAATATATAATAATTATTTAACTAGATATTTTCTATTATTAGTTTAGTAAAATCTATTATATAATTAATATTTATAATATTATAGAAGTCTAATTCTATTAAGATTATATAAGACTATAAACTAACTTCTTATATATATTCTTTACAAACAATATTAATGACTGAGTCTATATTAATAGTTCCTTAGACTTTAAAGCCTACTAAGTCTATAAATTAGATATTAATCTAGAAGTATAGCTATACTATATTTAAAGGTTTCTGATCTATTCAAAGTTATATACCTCTCGGTACATTAAAAAAAAGCTATATCTAGTAGTTAGCTCTTGCTTTATATATTCTATAGATAATACTAAGTCTGAGGAACTATTTAAATAGAGAAAACTTCAGGTAGTAATAATATAGTTAGTTAAATATAATATTTAATAAATAGGGAAAGTATAGGCTTATTTATTATAATTATTCTATCAAGGATTATAGTTATATAATACTAATACTAGCTAGCTAGTAATATCTATTACTAGCTATTAATAGTTACTACTTATTAATAGCTACTAGTAAGAGCTAAATAGCTAGTAGTAGTTACTATATAGTTTATATAACTAGTAGGAATATCTATCGTAGTTACTTACTATAAGATTCAAACCTACTACTCTTACTATAAATAGTAAAAGCCAGCTAGATATTAAACTACTACATCAAGCGGCATAATCTAGAAATATATTATAATAAAATTATAAATTATTGCTAAAATTATTATTATATAGTCTACTACAGAAATTGCTTCTACTACTAAACTTACTACTTCAATATTAACATTATAATTATATATAATTTAGTTAAATTAACCCTATAAATATGTAACTTTAGTATTACTAAATATTCTCAAAAGTAAGAATAATATCATTATCAATAATTAAATATACTTATAATTCTAATATTGTATCTGCTTTTAAATTGCCTAGTTTTACTTTCTAACTTTATTACAAACACTATAAAGTCTTTACCTATAGGAAGGAAAATATTCTAAGTTTGTTTTATCTTTAAGATATCTATTTATAATAGTCTTTATATATTTATAGTTAATATAAATATAAATCAACTAACTATAATAAATAATTCTTCTAAGACTAAGACTTACCTAACAACCTTCTTATAATAGATATGATATATAAAATTCTAATTCTTTTTATTTAAAAGAATTATAAAGTTAGAAACTTCTCATTTAACTAATCTTCTTTATATTTAATACATAAATAGGATTTTTAATATTCAATAAAACGTCTTTATTATTAAATATAAACTCTATTACTTATACAATATTAAATATATATATATAGATATATATTTATAATAAGTTATAATTAGATTTATATATATAATAAATCTTGGCTTATATAAGTTATATAGTAAATAATAATTATGTTGGTTGTATTAAAGGTCTCTAATCTATTTAAAGTCACATGCCTCTTGGGAACTCCTTAAAGGAAGCTATACCTAATAGTCAGCTCTTACCTTATAAACCCTATAGATAATACTAAGGCTAAGGAACTATTTAAATAGAAAAAACCTCAGGTAGTAATAATACTATTAGTTAAATATAGTAAGTAATAAATTTAGAAGTTATATATAGGCTTATATCTATTATAATTACTCTATTAAGAATCATAATAAAGTAATACTAATACTAGCCAGCTAGTAGTACCTATTACTAGTTATTAATAGTTACTAGCTATTAATAGCTAGTAGTAGTAGCTGATAGCTAGTAGTAGTTACCATATAGTTTATATAATCAGAAGGTATATAGCTACTAGTTATAGTTATTTACTATAGAATTCAAACCTACTACTCTTACTATAAAATAGTAAAAGCCAGCCAGACGTTAAACCACTACATCAAGCGGGAGTAAATAATAGTTATTAATTAATTTTAATTTATTTATAGTTCTAACTTCTTCTACTTTTAACTTCTTTAGAATTCCTTTTGAAATCCTTCTCATTTTTCCTCTAGGCGACTAATTAATTATAATAATATTTAAAATAAACTAAATATCTTCTATATAATCTGACTTCTTTCTTAATATAAGCTATTCTTTTTTCAAAATCTTTACTAAAATAGTATTACTAATTAGGTTTAAATAGTCTATTATTTATCTTAAAACTTTATCTTAGTAAACTACTATTATACTTAGGCTTACTTATACCTCTAGAGTAATACTTAGAAATTAGAATATTACATTTAACTATAAAATATTACTAGTATTCTAATTAGATAGATATGAGATTTCTAAGTAATGAATAGTAGAACTATTTTATAATTAGGCTACTTATTAATATAATTATTCTATCTCATATTACTCTCTACTTTTTTGAATTTAAATAGATTTTACTAACATAATAGTAATAATTATTATAATTAAAATAGTAAATTCCCTTAATAGTATACTGAGTATGTTGAAAATAACTAAGCTTCTAATAACTATTTAAATTATATTAAAAAGATATTATAAATAAATTCTATATAAATTAGTCTTAAAAACTACTATAATACTAAAAGCCGCTTTAATTCTAAAACTTACTACCTCTACTTTAGAATTACTATCTTTTATAATTAATATTATATTAAACTTATAAATTTTTAATAAAGACTTGATAACTATTACTACTACTTATATTTATAGTATATAACTCAATTACTAATTCCTAGGCTTCTCTAAAACTATATATAAGCTTATAAAGGCTAGCCTTTATTCTAATAAGTATTAATTAATTAAGATTTAAATCTTTAAACTAGAATAAAAGCTACTTATTATTATTACTAAGTTTATTTATAATAGTCTAAGTCTTTTTAATAGTTTTTATAGTTTTCAATTCAGAAGTCAAATTAGTATATATAATTATTAATATAATAAGAATAAATCAGTTAATTAATTATTTTAAAAGAGTCTAATTTCTAATCTATTAAAATCATAAATATTGAAAAACAACCTAAGATATTTTAATCAATTAAAGAATCTTATAATAAAAGTCTCTAGTAATTTCCTTAGAGTGTGAATAAGAAAATTAAGATAGAGAAATATAAATAAAATTAGTATTAAATAAAGTAATATCTATAGATTCTTACCTTCTCTTAGAGATTATCTATAATAATTAAATAATTAATTATTTCTATTCAATTGTCTAAAGTTAAGTTAGCATTATAATTTATGATATAAAGTTCCTTATTGAGATTATAATTAGTTATAACACTAATAATACTATAGACTCCTATAAGAATATTCCTAATATCTTTTTAGATATACTTATTCATTATTATAATTTTAATAATATGTCTATACTATATATTCCGATAAAAAGAAACCTTAATAACTATCTTATATTTTAGCTTACTATAGATTTTTAATATAGCTTTATAGTTATCTAAGAAATTAGAGATATTATTTCTGATATATTTAGATAGAAGTATTCTCAGACTAAGGAATTATACTTATTATTATTAATCAGACAGTAGTCAAGTTTAAGAATATTATAAACTTTCTTATAATTATTAGATTATTAAATAAATTATTAAAAGCCTATATAAGAAATACTTAAGTATTATAGTCTCTTTTATAATCAGATAAACAAATATCTCTAAATATATTAAGAATAACCATTATATAAAATTAAACTTTCTTAAAGACTAATTTATCAAATAAGAATTTTATTATAATTAAATAAGGGGATTTAAGAGTTTTCCTTTTATTATTAGTTGAGTATTTAGTAGCTATTATTACTATTAATATATTTTTAAGTATTTTAAAAATATTAATATATTATTACAAAGTAAATCTTTTCTAAGAATATATATAAAAGCAACTTCCTTAATTAAAACCTATTCTCTTAACATTCTTTCTTTTAGACTTCTTAAAATATTTAATATATATCTCTATATAGAATTAGGCCTATAATTCTATTTATCTACTTCTTATATTAATCTTCTTAGAAATTAAACCTATTTGTATTATATTTTAATCTTTAAACTACTTTAGCTATAAGATATTATGTTATATATATATATCTTATTATTTGTCTCTATATATCTTCTTCTTTAATTTATAAATATTTTATTTCTTTATTAATTTATTTTTTCTTCAAATTATCTTACTACTTCTTAATAAGAATTCATAAACTAGCCTTATTAGACTTATTAGTTCTATAAAACTCCTTTAAAACTTTCTATTATTTAATTACTTTTGCTTTATACCTAAAATAATATCTAAGCTCTATATTCTATATATAGATTTAACTATAAATTTTACTTAACAATAGTATTTATACTAATACTAATTTATAACTAATTAAAATAGTATTAAAATTACTTATTATTATAGATAATTATACCTCTAGTTCTAATATTTAACCCTATAGTAATAGAAGACCTTATAATAATAATTAGAAAAGGCTTTATTAAGATTAGAACTTGATATATATAGCTAATAGTAATTATTAAAATTATAGGATTAATAACTTTTATAAACTTCTTACAAAAAGAATAGAATAAAGTATTTATAAGAACTAAATATTCTATAATCTATTATTCTTCTATATTTTTATAATAGAATTAAGATCTCTTTAAAATCTATATAGCTACTTATAAAAAGAGTATTATAAAATAAATATAGAAATATCTAACTATAACTATTATAACTAAGACTATTACTTTATTAGAATAAACTTTAATAAAATCATCCTAAATATTATAATTAATAGGTAGTTTATAAACATTTAAAAAAATCTTATCAATCAACCTATAACTTATTATATTAAACTAATAAT
>QAPF01001441.1:0-10144 GCA_004367935.1 Colletotrichum sidae
TTATTAAATATTATATATATAAGAATATTAACTATATTATATTAGAATAACTTGAATTAAAATAATTAGTAATTAATATAAGAATTTAAAATAATATACATATTAGAATAATTATATAAGTCTTATAGTTATTTTATAATTATTAATCTCTATAAATAACTAGTTGAGGTTTAATTTTTAAGAAGTATTTATATTTATTAAGCTTGTAGGTATAAATTTAATAGTATTTTAAAATTTCTAAACTTCTTATAAGAATTTTACTAACTTTACTCTAAAAATATAATTTAATATAACTCTTAAGATAAACCTATTTAACTACTACTATAGCTTTAATATATAGATAAATAAATACTATTAAGTAAGATATAAGTAATAATAATAGCTTTTATTATAAGACTCTTAGAATAAGAGTTTCTACTCTCTTATATTTTAAATACTTTTTAATATCTAATTTACTTTATAATTAAAGTTTATTATTAGAAGTTATAATATTTATATTTTAGAGTTTTTAAAAAAGTTAAACTTTTAAGACTCCTTCTAATTAACTATTTATACTATTCTATAGCTATAAGTAGAAGTATTTTAGAATATTTTAAAATAACTAAAGAATACTAGCTAAAAAAATAGTTTTAAATCAAGATCTCTTAATAATTCTAATATAATACCTTATCTATCCTCTATATTTAACTCTTTCTAAAAATACCTAACCTTTTTACTTTTTTATAATTTATCTATATAAATAAGATTATAGAAGAATATAATAAGTAATTCTAAAGGGGTTATTAATATGAACTTTATAGTTTTAAATAGTACTTCATAAAACTTTAAAATAGCTACTATATAGATATAAAAGTTCAAATTACTATAGTTATTTGTTTATTTTAATATAAACTACTTTATTAAACCTTTTACTAGGATTTAAATAAGTAGTTAAATTAATTTTAAATAGTTCTACTATAGGTATTTATTCTTATAACTAATAAGTAACTTTATTAGAATCAAATTATTTAAAAAAATAAGTAATTTTAAGAAGATTATTAATATAAATTTTATAGTTTTAAATAGTATTTTATCAGGCTTCAAAAGAGTTATTATATAGATATAAGATTTCAAATTATTATAACTATTTATAATCTTAATATAAACTATCTTATCAGACTTTTTATTAAAGTTCAAATAAGTAATTAAACTGATTTTAAATAGTTCTACTATAGGTATTTATTCTTATAACTAATAAGTAACTTTATTAGAATCAAATTATTTAAAATTATCTTATAGAAAGATTAAATCCCTATTAAAGAAAAAGGTTTTATTAAAAGAAATATTACAAGTTATTATAATTCTATTTTAAATTAAGTTCTATACTTGATATTAATCAGTTGAAATATATCCTATTAAAAAGCTAATAAAAGTATATCCCTTAAGGTATATTAAATAGTTATACTTAAGTTTTATATCTATAATAAGAATAAAGTATTTATAGCTATAAGTATAGAAGTAAGCTAAGTCTAACCTTATAGTATTATCTCTTTAAATAACTTTATAAAACTTCTAGTATAATATTTACTAACTTAAGAAATATGTTAATTTTTAGTTATAAAGAAATACTATTATTTATAAGATTTCAAATTAGAATGTATGGGATAATTTACTCTTATATTTTATAGCTCTTATATATTTCTTAATAATTATTCTAATATAGTTAGTACTTCTATTTTTACTCTAAATATATAAAATAAAAGCCTTAAAATATATACCTCGAGAAATTAGATTATACTTAAAACTGTTATATTTAAGAACCTTATTATTATACTTAAAAACCTTAATATCAATACTATACTAATATTGAAAAAATATAATAAAACTCTCAAATACTCTTATAATAATAACTCTAGTATAATCAATAAGATAGAAGTCTTAAGAATAATTAGTAGCTCTATTTATAAATATTAAAACTAAAATATAACTACTATAACCCTAGTAATAGGGTTAGAAATTAAAAATAATATATTATATTAAAACTAAAATATAACTACTATAACCCTAGTAATAGGGTTAGAAATTAAAAATAATATATTCCTTAAAAGTAATATATAAAATACTTTTATACTTTATATAATAGATTTTATATTTTATCTTACTAATACTACAAGTCTTATATACTTTGTTAAAAAACTAGTACTTATTATACTTTAAGCAGCTATTAGAATTATAAATACTTTATATAATAGAAATAAAGTAATTAAGAAGCTTTCTACTAGTATATCCTAATTACTAATACTAGAGCTATTTATTATTTTTTAAAGAATTTCAAATAATATCTATAGTATACTAGTAATAATAATAATATCTAGGAAAAGACTTATATTATACTAACTATGCTATTAAAATAATTAATTTCTTATAAAATATATAGTATTTAAAACTTTACTAGCTATATTAAATATTAATAATTATAATTTTAGAATAATCACTCTTCTATAATCAAAATAAGTAGTTTAACCTAATATCTTACTAATAGTCTTATTTTTATAACTATTAAAAAGAGATAAGGTTTATAACTAAAGTAAGATAAAAAGTAATATTATATAAATATAACTTAACCTCTTTATTTTTACTAATTATAATAAGGATCTCAGTATCTCTATAGTTCTTAATAAATCTAGGCTTTATATTATACTAAATATAATCTCCTATAGAAACCCCTCAAAAAACTATAAAATACTCTATATCTTAGAAGATATAAATTAAAATACCTAGATTAAAAATAAATAAGTCTTAGAGAAAATACTACTAAAATCCTTTTTTAAAATATACTTACTATATAATACTATAGCTATTTTAGCTAGAAGGCTAACTATATAGTTACTATTACTTAAAAATCTAAACTTTCCTTAAGAAATCTAAATTTAAAATTAATAACTATTTAATTCTTTTTTTATTTAAAATATTTAATATCTAGCTTTTATAAGCTAACCAGAAATATATATAGTAATAATATACTAAAGTATAACTTAGTTTATAATTTAGAAAGTATAAAAATTTATCTAACTTTTAAAAATATCTCTTATTATTTTAAGAATTCAAAATAGTAATTAGAACTTCTATTATAATATTAAAAGTACTATAGTTAATCTTACTATATAAGAAAACTTTAGAGAAATACTAAATTACCTCTATAATAACTAAAATAACTTTATTTCGAAATATAAAATCTAAATAGCTTCAAATTATAAATATATAGTTTTATATATAAGGCTTAATTAGTAAGAAAACTAATAAACTTATAAAATTATAAACTTAAAATATTTTAATAATAGAAAAAGTATAATTAATTATTTAAGCTTTATATATAGTATCTTACTACTTCTAAAACTATATCTTAATTACTATTCTTATAATAAGATACTTAAGTCTAAAAAACTAAAATATCTTATAATATATTAAAATAGTATTTTAGAAGTATAAGTTATTTATAATATTAAAATAATTATAGAAATTAGTAATCTATATTACTATATTTTTTTTATATAGTAATATGTGATGAAACGTATATAGCTATATAGGCTATGAAACTAGGCTTCAGGCTACGCTCTAAAGCGACGTTTCAAAGGCTTAAATACCCCATATATACCGCATTTCAGTAGTAACAATACAAGCTATTTTGCTTCCTTATATACCCTCTATATAGTACCTAGAGGCCCCTTCGGGTAGCCTCCTCGATTTCTTATAGTTATAAACCTAGCTTAAACCCCTCTTTTACTATTCAAGCTCTATAATAACTTCGATAACCCTCTTTTACTTAAATTCGAATACTTATATATATGAGAACTTCTATTTAATCTTTCTTTTTAAGCGTATATGTAATACTACTCATCTCGAGGTACCCCTATGTATCCCTTCTGATATATGTGTGGTGCTACCTATCTCAAGGTACCCCTATATATCTCTTTTGATATTAATATAGTTAACTATAAAGGTGCCCTTACTCTTACTGTATTATTAGACTAGTTATTTTTCCTTCTTTTAACTTCGCTCTATTCTTACCTTTTTACCTTATTTATATATAGGTTAACTGTTATTTAAAATAGTATTCTTTTGATTATAATAGACTCAGCCTATAGTAGTTATATCTAAAAAATCCGAATATTTCTTTTTAGATGTACTAATATTATTTAGTATGTTTGGGGGGGTAGAGAAAGCTTGAGAGTTTATATAGGGATCTAGTTTAATAGAACTAAATATTAGAGTAAAGTTGATATTTTAATATTGTTTAGGCTATATGTTTAAAGTAGTAAAGATCTAACTTTAAAAGAGGTTTATCCTAGTAGCTTGGGAAGAGTTAAAGGTCTGTTTTTTCGTAATAGCTTTAATAAGTAGTTAATATTCTAATAAACTAGTTATTATTTAAATATATACTTTCTAAGCTATTATAAAAACAAACTTTATATATAAAATATAAGTTACTTAATAACTAGGTTTTAACTACTAGGTTTTAACTCTTATTAGGATTAAATATTTAGAGTAGTATTCCTATACTATTAGTAAGATAGAGTATAAAAAGTATGAGGGTTATAATAAGTAGGAGGTATTTTAAAAAAGGTAAATCTTATAATCTTATTTAGTTTAATAGTTATACTTTATATAGTATACTCTTAAGTTTCGATTTTAAGTAATAATAATAATAAGTAAAAATCTCGAGTAACTATATATTCCTAAAGTAAATAAGAAAATAGTAGTACTTTATAAAGTATTAGAGATACTTCTAGGGTTATATTTAGGATCTTCTTACTTTTTTAAAACTTAAAAGGGGTAGGGGAGGTTATTTTTAAATAATAGAAGCTATTTAAGATTATTATTTTTATTTAAAAGCTTGAGGGCCTTGTTGTTTTCACCTAGGTTTGAAAGCTTTGTTACTCTTACTTTAGAATAGTTATTTTAAATACTTTAAATATTTAAAAATAGTTGTTCAAACGCTTTTTATACTTAGAACTACTAGGAATAGCTTCCTCTAGTTGTTAACTATATCTAATACCTAGGGGGCTATATAATGAAATATATATAGCTATATAGGCTATGAAACTAGGCCTTAAGCTATACTTTAAAGTGATATTTCAAGGGTTTAAATACCCTATATATGCCGCATTTTAGTAGTAATAATATAAGCTATTTTGCTTCCTCATATACCCTCTATATAATACCTAGAGGCCCCTTTGGGTGGCCTCCTCGATTTCTCACATAATATTAATATTAGAATATTTTACTTATATATTTAAAGATTTAAATTATTATATAGGTTTAGTTTGACTATTTATACTAATATTCTTAAGTTTTTAAAATATAGAAATTATAGAGAACTATATAAACTTTTAGACTTTTCTTAATAAGATTTATAATATTTCTTATATAAACTTCTTTAGTAATATTTATAGGGAATTATTAATCTTCTTTATAGTTTATCCCTATAAGAATAAAACCCTTAAAAATACTTAATTTAAGTATTTTAATAGTTTATTAATACTATTTAGACTTTAGAAAGGTATTTAAAAATAGCTTTTAAAGAAGCTTTAAAAAGAAGTTTTATTATATAATTACTTTAAGGTTAAAATAATCCTATAAGTTATAAATTTTAGCTTCTACTTAAAAGGTATTATATTAAGTTAACTATTAATTAGTTCTTTTAAAGACTAAAAAAAGGTATTTTTAGTAGATATCTTAATATTTAAGATATATTAAATTATTATAATACATACTTTTTAGCCTAATAGCTTTTTAGTATTATAAGACTCTTAATTATTATATATAATTAGGGGGTAAAATCCAATATATATTACATATAACTAAATATAGTTATATATACTACGTAAAGCTTTATTTCAAGTAGTTTAAATAAGGTAAAGTCTATAGAAATAGCGCTAGCACCTAAGGTTTAGTTAGTATAAGCTCTACCTCTCGAGTATATTATTCTTAATAATAACTATACTATAGTCTATATTATACTTTAACTTATATACTATAGTTATAATGTATTATATATTATAGTTATAGTAGTTTATATATTATACTAAAGTATATATATTATAATTATAATACTTTATATATTATAATTATAGTAGTCTATATATTATAATTATAGCTAGAATTCTAGTAATATAGCTAGAATTCCAATAGTATAACTAGAACTCTAAAATAAACCTTCTATATAAGAATTTCAATATCTCTATAAATGATAATTAGAAATAGTTAATTATATTATTAGTTAAATTACTATTTCTCCTTCTATTTAACTCCTTCTATATTAAATTTTGAATAAGTCTTTATGTTGAGAAAATTATATTTATTATATAATATTTCTCCTAATTTTATAATTATCTATAGTAATAGTTTAATTCTTAATTTAGTTATTTATCTATTCATTCCAACGGATTATAAACCTACTTCTTTTTCACCTAAAGACTTTATATTTTGTTTGTTTTAAAATTATCTTTCTTATTTATTTTTAAAAATTAAATTTTATGATAAAATTTATAAAAATCTCTGCTTTTTTACTGCTTTTATAGAAATCAAATACTTTAGTAAAATTACTTTATTTTTGTAAAATATCAACGTTATTTAACAAATTATTTTAATATCTAATAATCTGAGTTTTCTACCTATTTCAGCTCTTTTTAATTCTTTAGATATTTAAGATTTACTCTTAATTAATCACTTTTTCAAATTACTTTAAACTTTATTTCTTCTTTAGTTTTGAATTATTTTCCTACTGAAAAAATTAACTTATATGGAAAATGAATTTCTCTTATCTCGAATTTTACCTTAATTTTCAATTGATTTTATAAAAAAGAAAATATTGAATTTATTCAAAAAAGAAAAGGAAAGTACTAAGATTTAGATTTCTAATCTTTAGATTGACTCTTCGAGTTATATCTTTATCTTAAATAGAAAGGAAGGATTTTGATTTCTAATTTTTATCTTTTTAAAAATATAATACTTTCTTTTATTATATATTATGAGACTCTTATGTCTTTTCAAGGAAAAAACCTTTCATAGATATATTCTTTAGTAATTTATTTTGATTCAAAAGAATAAATAGTTTTATAAAGATTACTATTTTTAAATTAATAAGAAATAGTAATTATAAAGTTTAATGTATTTGTATTAAAGTTTTGCTTATTAATAAAGATACTTTTTATAAGTATTACTAAGTTTATTACTTCTAAAAATAAGGATAAAAATATAAAACTCTAAATTATATATAATTATATAATAAGGATAGCTTTTCTTAAATTATTAAAGATAATATAGATACTTTTTAAATCTTTCAATATTTATAAGAATTCTATATACCCTTAGGATTTACTAATAAATTCTTAATCTATAGAGAGCCTTTTAATATTACTTTAAGTAATCTAAATAATATAAAAGAATTCCTAAATATAATTAAAGATTTAATAGATTATTTATCTTATAATAAATTAGAGTTATCTAAGTAGATAATTATAATATATATCCTAAATAGCTTTAAGTCTAATTATAAAGATTCTATTACTTCTATAATTTAAAGTCTTAAGTCTAATAAAGAAGTCTATATTTTAAATTCTTCATTTTCTAATTTATTAGATAAGGCTAGGAAAAGAAATATTAATTTGATTAGTTATACTAAATATACTGCGAAAGAAAGAAATCTCAGAGTTACTAAGAAATTATATATAAAATAGAAAGGAATCTTTTATAAAGATTCTAAGAAGAATAATTATACTAAAGAAAACTATGTTAATTATTATCTAAAAGAAACTCCAAATTAGTAGAAGAATATCTTAGTTAAAAATAGTAATAAAATAAGAAATATTCTAAAAAAGAAGAATTCAATATCTATTAATATTACTTTAACTAAAACTAAAGAAAATAATAAAATCAAAGATAAGATATTAAAAAACAAAGAAAGTCTTAAATCTAAAGAGTTTATCTCTAAGAATATATATTTAAATATATTTTCTAAAGACAATAATTTTTTAAAGGTATAAGAATTATCCAAAAAAACTCCTAAAAAGAGAAGTATTAATAATAATAAGACTCTAGGCTTTTTAATAAACTAATAGATTATTAAAACTCTAAGAGTTTAATTAAAAGAGAAGATTATAAAAATGTTTATTTCATTAGATATTATTACTACTGTTTAAAGAGTTAAAGATAAATTTATTTTATTTAATGTAGAACTAATCTTAAAGAAGATTAAATAGGGAAGTATTATATATTTTATAATTAGAATAATAAGAGATTTAGAAATATTTCTAAAGAATTAAATTTTGATATTCAAAAAAGTTTATTCTATTTTAAAATTAAGAGTTAATTTGTTTTTTCAGAGTAAGTTTAATACCATAAGAATTATCTCAATTTTCTAGAAAGCAATATTCATTATATGATATAGAAAAGAATTCTTTTCTAACAGTAATATTGAAAAAGAATAATTTATATAGGTTTACTATTCTTATTTTATAAAAAGATATTATACTTTTTATTACTATATTATAAAACTTTTAATTTTTATGAAACTATTTGAGTTATACTAATATAAAAGTAAGAAATAATTTGAAACACAATATTTCAAATTTACTTCATAAACTAAATAAAATAGATATTCTTTCTATTTGTCAAGCTTATATTAAAAGAAGCTCTACTAATAATATTAATATAAGTAATAAGAAATAGAAACAAAGCTTTCAAAATTTAGATTAAATTAGTTTCCATTTATATAGATCTATAATTCTTATAATATATATTAGATCTAATAGATTTATTCTTTTTATTAAAAGATTAACTAGATTTACTTGGGGATTTCTATCAAGAATTAAATCAGCTGAAGAAGTTTTGAAACTTCTTTTAAAATTTAAAGAGTTAGTAGATAAAAATAATAATAAGAAGAAAATTAAAAAAATTAAAACTAATAGAAATAATCAATTCATTAATAAAAGAATAAAAGATATTTATTCTTATTCTAATATTACTTATAATATTAAACTTTCCTATATTTATAAACCTAATAGTTCAATAGAAAGAGTAATAAGAACTCTAATTAATAAAATTAGACTTCTAATTTGTTCTTTAAGTTTAATTAATTATTTTTAAGGGTATACGTTCATAACTTCTATATATATATATATATATATATATATAATAGAACGCCTTATAATTCTATAAATCTTAAGACTCTTTATAAATTAAAAAAATGAATAAAGCTTAATATTAACAATATTAAGATATACAATAGCTTCTATTATTATAAGAATAAAAATCCTAATATTAAGAAATTGGATATAAAAGCTTATAAAAGAGCTATTATAACTTATAGAAATAATATTTATAAGATTTAGGATTTTAATAAAAAGAGAGCTATATAGTCTAGAGATGTAAAAATCCTAGAGAATACTTTTTATACTTTAGAAAAAGAGTTACCTTTATCAATTAGTTTAGAAAAAGGTTCTAATAATTATAAGTCTAATTAGTTTAATAATAATCTTACTTTAAATCTAAATAAATCTACTTCTAGTATAAATACAAATAATAAAAATAATCCTAATAACTCTTTAATAAATCTAACTACTAAACTTTAAGGAATAACTAGAGTAATTCTAAAACGAAATTTAAATATTAAAATAACTCAAAATAATAAATTATTAGAGTTAAATATAAGAAATAATAATCATATTCAAAAAGAATCCAATTTATATATTAATTTATCTATTATATTAGATAAAATTAAAAAAGACTACAAAACCTATAAATAGAATATCCTTTTTACTATTTTAAACTCTTTTAATTTAAATAGCTATATAAATCTATATATAATACAACCAAAGATATTATATATAAAACTAGATAGATAGCTTAAAGCTATAATTGATATTATAATATTAATTATTTAGAAATCTTTAGTACTATTTATAAGTTTAAAAGTTGGAAATATATAATAACTCTTTCTATTTATTTAGAATAGATTTTAATATAATATAATATAATATAATATTTATTTATATTAATATTAATAAACCTCTATATATCTATCTACTAATTAGATTTTATTTTAATATAAAGAAGAATTCTTTAGACTTTAATTTAAATATAAATATAAATACTTATAAAAATA
>QAPF01001442.1:0-10056 GCA_004367935.1 Colletotrichum sidae
AAGTATTAAAATGTATAAAAGCTTTTTATAAGATATTTAAGAAATCTTTTATAGGGTATTTAGGAATCTTTTATAAGGTATTTGGGAAATCTTTTATAGGGTACTTAGGCTGACTTTTACTCGAGTTTGAAAATTTCGAATGCGTTTTTCTTAATAGTTATAAATATTAAAAATACAAGGCCTCTAGTACTATAATGCCCTGAATAAGTATTATAAATAGAGTATAAATACCGCTAGATTCTATAGCTACCATTAGAATTTCTTTTGTAGGGTATTTAGGAAATCTTTTATAGGGTATTTAGGCCGACTTTTATTTGAGTTTAAAAATTTCAAACGTATTTTTCTTAGTAGTTATAAGTATTAAAAATATAAAGCTTTTAATACTATAATACTCTAAATAAGTATTATAAATAGAATATAAATACTACTAAGCTTTATAACTACTATTAGAAATTCTTTTATAGGGTACTTAAGAAATCTTTTATAAAATACTAATTATACTACTAAGCTATATATTTTAATCCTATATATATACTAATTGAATTATAAGGTATTTTACTACTTCTAAAGATATTTAATATATTCTAGTTTTATAAAGCTAGTTTCTTTTATAAGATACTTATTAACTTTTAAAAGAATAAGTCTATCTAACTAACTAATAACCTATCTAGCTATTAGTTAGCTATCTCCTTTATATACCCCTAACCTATAAACCTCTAGATTTATAAAGAAATCAAAATAAAAAAAAGCTTACCTTTAGTAAATTATAATAATAAGATTATTCTACTACTTATAAGACTTTTTTATATATCTAAATTATTTATAAAAGATTTAACCCTATTTATACTAAAATTATAATTTATAAAATACTACTACTTATTTTAAAAGTAGTAGAATAATTACTTATTAAGATATTAAGCTGAAGTTTATTTATATCTATTTATATATATAGGAGGTATTATTATATTCTAATATAGATTCCAATTTAGAAGTATTTAGCTATTATCTAGTAGATAGTAGTATTATAGTACTACTTAGTTAGATAGCTGTAAAAATTAATTATCTAAATAAATAGTTCTTCTTATACTAAGCTTAATTACTATTATAATAAGGTTATTAATAGGGTAAAACTAACTTATCTTATAATAATTTAAATTTAATTTATATTCCTTATTAGTAAGTAAATAATCTAATACTTACTAAATTCTACTTTAATATAATAAGAAGAGTTAATATTAAAAAATTAAAAAGCGACGTTACTATAAATACTTAGTTATTATAAACTAGTTCTATAATACCTATAAGTTACTATAATATAACTTATTCTATATTTTATAGCTAATATAGCTAGTAGATATAGTACCCTCTTAGGTAGGCGTAATTTGTACTTTAAATAAGAAGTCGTCTTCTTACTAATACTTACTAAATATTAAACTACTTAGCTATAGCTAGGTTAATTATAGATTACTTCTATTTAGCGGATTATTAGCCATTTTAGAAAGGATTTTACTATAAAGTATTACTCTAAAGCTTACTACTACTAATTTACTAAAACTTCCCTATATCTAGGTATTTTACTTATAGCCTTAATTAGAAGTTATACTAAGTTATTAGAAATAGTAAATACCCTTTAGTATTATATAGAAAATACTAGACTAGATACTACTTTCTATTGTAGTATTTAGGACTAATTATTAATCCTTATAGTAACTTTTCTAATACCTCTAGTTTTAAATTTTAAAAAACTAAAGGATTAATAGGCTATATTTTTATAATTTATATTCATACTAAAAATTAAAATTAAGAAGATTTTTACCTTTTTATTCTATTAGAAATTTCTATTCTCTATAAGCTTTTTTTAAGATATTTATATTATAGTTTAATAGATATATTACTCTAGCTAAATTCCCTACCTAATAATATTTTTAACCTGGGTCGGCTTGTGAAAAACCTTAAAACTAGAAGTTAGATATATATCTAGCCTTACTTTATTAAATAAGTAAAAAAACAATAAGAATAATAATATTTCACTAGTATTAAAACTCCTACTTATTCTATACTTCTTATATTTTTTTATAATATTAAACTAGAGTTAAACTTAATTATTTACTACCCCTTATATCTACTTAGGTAGATAGAAAAGTATTAACCTCTCTTAAAACCCTTTCTAACCTTTATATTATAAGTATTCTAATTAGAAGTAAATTTTTACTTAGGATTAATACGTACTTTAAGCCTTACTATTTCTAATAAAGCTAATACCTTACTATATATTATAATAACTCTTAAAAACTAAAGGCTTACTATAGGATTACTATAAATATATCTCTATACCCTATAGGTTTCTTTATATTAAATTATCTTACTTATAACTACCTATAATATATAGCTACTAGACTAATATATTAGAAACTCAAGCCTCTAGTATATTATAAACCCTATTGAATTATTTAAAATCTTCTTTCCCTACTAATTCTACTAAACCTATTCCTTTAGCTATAGTTTTACTAAATAGTAAATAGAAATAGTAGGAATCTTATTAATCTATTTATATATATTACTAATTAGATAACGAGGTATTTAACTACTTTAAAAGTTTATACGTTAATATTAGCTTTTTAGCCTACTATAAACTATATCTTAAACCTAAGTATATACTATAATATTCCCTAAACCTATTACTATTTAATTATTAAATTATACCCCTATCTCTTATAGGGGAGATATAGGGCTTAGTTATATAGTTATCTTATACTAACTATATTATTACTATCCTTTAAATTACTAACCTAAGTATTATACTAGCTATTTCTAACTAGTTGTAGTAGTAGAAAGCTCTAAGAAGTCCCTATAATTTAACAATATTATAAAACGTAAAACCCTACTAATAGTTACTTTTTTAGTACTACTCTAATAACTCTTTTAGTTAAATTATAATTATTCCTATTATTTACCTATACTTAGTTAAATTACTTTATTTTAATATTTAGAATACTAAGTAGAAATTATATTATATTAATACTACTTTCTAGTTATTATAATACTATATTTTAATTAAATAGTTAGATTCCCCTTATCTATACTAGTTCTAAATTAGTTATTAATTATATACTAAATAGTTAAAACTTATTAAAAGTATTAAAACCTAGATACTAGAAACTTCTGGCTAGTTACCTAACTAGTAATAACCTATTCTTAGGCTATCTACTTAAAATTCAATATACCTAACCCTTAAAGCTAATTTTTATCTTAAAATTATAGATTTATTTTATTAACTTCCTTTATCTATATTATTCTATTAACTAGAAGTTATTTATTTTAAAGACTTACTATAATTATAAGTACAACTTAATATAAGAATTATTCCTTTTTATAGATTTTCAAAAGATATTAAGAATATATTAGACCTAATAGAAGTACTAGGTTCTTCTAATTATTAAATTCTAACTCTAGATAAACTAATTTCAAGGTAATAAACTGTTAAAAAAAAAATTCTATTTAGAACCCTTATTATTATCTCTACGTTTAGTTATATTACTATATAAAACCTACATCTAGATACTAGAATATTAACTAACTTCCCTTTTACTATATAGAATATAAATACCCCTTTAAAATAGAACTTCCCTATAACTTAAAATTAATTAACTTATATCTAACTATTATTTATATAAAACCTTTCCCTACTTCAATCTTTTAAATTCTTATTAAAATATTTATTATTATTACTAAAATCTATATTAGAAATTATTCTACCTAAATTTATACTTTAGGTATTATTACTAACCTCTATATCTACTTACTCCTTAATATATTATTTCTATACTAAAAGTAAGGTATAAATAAAACATTTAAGCGCTATCTATTTTTAAAGCTAGTATATTTAATAGGTAAGTTATTATACAATCTTTAGTAAATTCTAACTTCTATAACTATTATCTTACTATTAAGATATACTAATACCTTTTATAGTGTCTAATAAGTATCTACTCTAGCACCTTAATTTTATATTTAGTTTATCCTATATTACTAGTTCTACTTACTAAAAATAGCCTACTAGTATTAATATATTTAAATACCTATATTTAACTAAATAATAAAAACTTCTTATATATTTAAAATTTAAGAATAGATAAAAATAATATAATACCCCTAAGTCCCTAATTATTCACTTTACCTTATAAAACTAAATTTAATACTATTATCTTAAGGGAAACCTTAATAGAAACTAGCTATTAGAAGGTTTGATCAGTTTTTCACCCCTATATGTATATTTAATAATCAATTTACATATTAGAACTATTATAAACCTCTACTAGAGTTTCCTCTAATTTCACCCTATATATATATAGTTTACCTTCTTTTAGGTCTAACCCTATATACTCTTATTTAAATCTATCTAAGAATATTAAAATTAGTTAATAATATACTAAAGCTCTTACCTATATTCACTTTTATTATACATAGGAGTTTAATATCTAAATACTTATATATAAGGTTAACTCTTTAATCTATATTTTAAAATAGGTTACTAATAACTATTATATTAATATCTTTATAGAATATATACCTCAACCTATTAAAAAGTATTATATAACAAGTTATAACACTCTTTAGAAGGAGCTACGTTCCCAAAGCTTTTATCCTTAATAATAAGTTAATATTAGTTTAAACTAGTAGAATACCCTAGTTATAAAAGCTAGGTAATCTATTAGGCGTAAGTCTAATTATAAATACTTCTTTTTTAATAATTTTATATACTATTTAACCCTTTTTTCAAAATATTTTTTATCTTTTAATTACTCTATTTATATACTATTAGTTTCTAGTTAGTATTTAGTTTTAGAAGAAATATACTTCTTATTTTAAATAGTATTCCTAAATTACTTAACTTATTAAAAGAACTTTATATAAACTTAATATCTAATTATATAAAGTTCTTATTTTTTATAGTGTCTTATTCTAAGGAATTTAGAAAACACTATACCTAAAATATCTTCTACAAATTACAACTCAAGCCTTAGAGGCTAGATTTCAAATTTAAACTATTGTTACTTTACTTACTATTACTAAGGTAATCCCTATTAATTTCTTTTTTTCTATTTATTAATATATTTAAATTTAGTAGGTATTCCTATTTAATCTAAAGTTAACTTTATAAAAATTAGAAAGGTTTATAATAGGAATACCCTATAAGTCTTAATGCGAAGTAGTATATTACTATATAAAAAAAGCTCTACAAAAGTCTACTACTATTTTTAAAAACTTATATTAATTATAGAAACCCTAACGCTAAGTAGTATTTAAGGGTTGAAATAATACTTAAATAGGTATACCTACTAGAATACTAATAGGTATAATATATATTTAAAGATTTGATAATTCACTAAATTCTATAATTTATATTACTTATTATATTTCGTTATATTCTTTATTAATACTAAAACTAAGAGATTTATTATTAAAAGTTTTAATTATTTACTTATACTACTTAGAAGAGATATTATTAAAATAAGAGTTAGGTTTTTCTTCTAATAGGTATCCTATAAGTAGGGCTAAAGGGGAAGTAGACTTCCTACCTATTAAAATAATAATTAGGTATATTTATAAAAAGTTATAAAATGTAAACTTGGTAATAATCTTTCTATTAGTTTACTAATAGAAACTTTATTATAATTTTTACTTCCTCTAAATAACTAAGTTTAAATAACTTTCTAACTTTAAATAGTAGTTACTTACCTCTCTAGGCTAGTCTGAAAACCTTATTAAACTATTTAATTAATAGTAGTAATAGGTAGTATATATAAAAAGTAGGGATATAATTAATATAAATTAATAATTTATATTTATTAGGGATTTTTTATTAAAAAGTAATAATTATAATATTCTATCCTTAGTATAATAGAGTTTAATAAGATTATTTAAACCTTCTAGCTAAAGGAGTATTTGCTAGCTCTATTAGTATAATATATATAAAGCTTAGAATATCTAAAAGTATTATAATATTTGAATACTAGTTTATAGTTAGGTAGGCCCCCCTTATATTAGCCTATTAGGCCTTCTCAAGGGGTCAGGCTTTTACCTAAAATTAATATATACCTTAAACTCTTTTAAGCCTACCCCTTTATGTATATTGCGATAGCTTAATATTACTTAGACTTGCTATAAAATTAGTTACTACCTGGAGGTGGTTAGGTATTCCCTATACTAAGTAGTATTACCTATAATAAATACCTTGAGACATACCTTTCTACTTAATAATTAGAGACTTCTCCTATAGAATTAGAATTACTAAACTAATAATTATCTTTAATAAAACCTACTATTATAAACCTATAAAGGTTAACTTATTATTACTTTAAACTTCTATTAATTTAAGCTAATAGTCCTTTTAAGAAGCTAGTATACTATTAAAATAATATAAATTATTTAGTAAGTTAAAATCTTATTTATTATTATAATTAAGTAGATAAATCACTCTACTAACTAAAAATAACTATATATTACTACTTATAAGATTAAGAAAAAGTTCTCAATCTATTAATCCTTATTATATCTAGACCTAATAAATTTCTCTATATTAAATCAAATTAAGCTATAGGCTCCTTTTTTAAATAATATACTAATTAGTCCCTATTCTTTTAAATAAGTATAAACTCTATTTTAAGTAGTACCTAGTAAGTACTACCTATCCCTATTAAATTTCTAAACCTTCTTTATAATTAGAAGTTTAATTATAAGTCGCCTTATAAATAGTATATTATCCCTATATTAATAGTTATTATATTATTATTATAATATTTTTTTTAAGTATTATTTAGAAGTATTATTTTTTAAGAATTTCTTATAATTAAAAGATATTACTACTACTAAAATAACTAATAATTTAGAGCTAATTACTAGACCTTTTATAGGTTTACTATTTAGAGTAGAATTTAAATAGCTACTATTTACCCTTAGTAGTATTTTTCTATTAATTTCTTTAAATTTTAGCTTTATAATTATACTCCCCCTAAAGTTTAAATATTTTGATTTCTTATAAAATACTAAATAAGTTAAAAAATAATCTTATTTAATTTTTAGTTAGTATAGTTTATAGTTAAGATTATAATAGTATCTAATTGTCTTTAATCTCCTAACTTTTATTCTTAATAAATAAAAATATCTTTAGTAAATTTTTTTGTAGTAATTAGTCTTTAATAAATCTAAGAATTTTACTTCTAATAATTAAATACTAATATTTCTAACTATCCTTATTAATTATTATAATAATCTTAAAAACTAATAAAATAGAATTATATATCTTATTTTATTATTCTATACTAATATATTTAAATATAAACTTATTTAGAGTATTCTAATTTTTTTAAAGTAAAAGTCTTATTTCCTTAGTATACTTAGTAAAAAACATATAGTTCTATGGAAGGAAAAATCTAGCTAGACTAGTATATATAGTAAAGTGGACTAGCTAGCCAGGCTTAAGGTTTTACTATAAACTTTTTAATTATAATAACTTTAATATATACTATTAGAATTAGAATTACTATAGCTACTAGTATTAGACTTACCTTTTAATTATTCCTTATTAAGAAATTTAAATTATACTTATTCTAATTATAAGACTTAAAAGAGCCTTATATTAATATTTATTATTACTATTTTTCTATATTAGGATTAGGTAATTTATATACCTACTACTTTCCTTAGATATAATAGTTATTTCTCAGGTTTTTTCTCTAGGGTTGAGTTTTAACTTTTTATTACTTATTATAATTAAACTAGAATACTATTCTAGTATTAAAAGTTAATAGGGAAGAAATTTAAATAAACTATTACTAGTATAAAACTATATAATTCGAGAAGTTATTATAAATTACTAGTAAGCTTTAAAAAGTATTAGTTTTTAATCTAATAAATACATCCCTTCTAAAATTAAGATTTTTAGTATATATTAGCTTTAGAATTACTATAGTTATCTAAATAATAAAACACTATTAAATAAATAATAATTTATAACATAAACCATTTATAGTTTTACTATATAATTACTTATATTTAAATATATATAGCTTAATTTTTAAGATAAGTATATAACTACTAATAGGATTAACTAGGTAATTATTATATACTAGGGTTAGCTAATGTTACTACTAGAGTAGTGAAGAAGTTTAGTTATTAGTATTATTTATACCCTGAGGTGTTTATACCCCTTAGGGTATATATTAACTAGGCTTATAATACCCTAGAGGTTTCTACTTTCCCCTTCTATATTCTTTAGAATACTTATTTATTATATTATACTTATAAATAGGTTATATAACTTAGGGACCTTAGGAGGAGTAACTTAACCTTATACTTTTAGCTATTTAGTATTTATTATAAGTATCTTATTCTTAATACTTATTAGTAAGTCTAACTAGTAGTTATCTATTTATAAAAGCTATCTTTTAGAGCTATAGTAGTACTAAGCTGCTAAGTTTTTTAAAGTATTTTTAGTTTATTAATATACTTAGGTAGTTAACACTATAAAAAACGACTAATAACTATAAACTCCCTATACTTAAAGCTTTAGTAGCCTTCTAAAGCGTATAAGGAGATACTATGTTATAATCTATAGAATATAGGATATTTATTAAGTATATTAGTATATTGCTATATAGTATTAAGTATAGGTTTTTATATTACTATTAGGCTATACTTACTCCTTACTTATAAGTTTATTAATATTTTTTATAAGTAGGCTCTATAGTACTTAGCTTTAATTTATAAAAAGTTTCTAATTAAATTAGATTTATATAGGAAAATAAAAAAATCGTCTTATAGAAACTAATTAATTAATTAAAGTTATATATAGTTAAAGGTATACGCCGTAGCTTATACATAATAGTGCTACTGGTATAGCGTCTATAAGGCGTACTATAAAGTATATAGTACTATAAGTTACTACTATAGCTACTATAACTATAGCATGTAATATACTATTACTACTAGAGGGTATTTAAAGCTACTATTGCTACTACGAGGTTTAGGGGCTATAGCTACTATACCTAGCATTAGGAGTATTTAGAATATATCTTTTTTAGTAAGTAGAACTATTAGAAATATAAAACTTATAGCATTATAACTAGCTAAATAAATACTATATAGTAAGTATAAGTATTATTAAGCTATATAGTTTCTACTAGAAATTTACTTATAAGTTACCATAAGTCTTTTATAGGGTACTTAGGCTAATTTTTACTTAAGTTTGAAAATTTTAAGTGTGTTTTTCTTAGTAGTTGTAAGCGTTAGAAATACAAGGCCTCTACTACTATAGTACCTTAAATAGGTACTATAAATAGAATATAAATACTACTAAATCCTATAACTAGCGCTAGAATTTCTTTTATAGGGTATTTGGGGAATTTTTTGTAAAGTACTTCGAGAACCTTTTATAGGGTACTTAGGCCAACTTTTGCTTGAATTTAAAAATTTCAAATATATTTTTCTTAGTAATTATAAGTACTATAATTATAAGGCTTCTAGTATTATAATACCCTAAATAGGCGTTATAAATAGAGTATAAGTACCACTAAGGCCTACAACTAGTACTAGAATTTCTTTTATAGGATACTTAGGAATCTTTTATAAGATACTTAAGTCGACTTATGTTTAAATTTGAAAATTTCAAATATGTTTTTCTTAGTAGTTGAAAATACTAAAACTATAAGGCTTATAGTACTATAGGGCTCTGAATAGGCACTATAAATAGAGTGTAAATGCTACTAAGTCCCGCAGCTAGTGCTAGAATTTCTTTTATAAGGTATTTATAAGAATTTTTTATAGGGTACTTAGGAATCTTTTATAAAGTACTTAGGGGATTTAGAAAGTAATAAGACTATTTAAGAAAAACTCTAAGTTCTCTCATAATAAATTACTCTTATTTAATAAAATATTACTTAAGAAATAAATTTTATACTTTTTAAATTTTAAAAAAGCAATATCTATAATAATATAATATTTCTATATTTATTTATTATAATATTTAAAATTCTTTATATTCTATTATAATATACT
>QAPF01001443.1:0-10112 GCA_004367935.1 Colletotrichum sidae
ATACTAAGTTATTAAATTTTTTTTAAAAAAGTATAATTACTTTAGCTAGAATTAGTTTTAGTAATATAGCTAGCTACTTACTAATAAGGTCTATTTATAAATATAAATCTATATTTATTACTATTTTTTTCTTTTTAGTATTTTAGAGAATAATTACTAAGCTTTTAGCTATCTTTTTTATAGGGACTAACTCCTTAGCTAGTATAGAGACTATTAGTTCTACTTCTATACTTATTTATTTCTCTAGATTTCCTTAATATAAAAACTAGTATTAATTATTTATACTAAAGTATAAATCTCTATAGTATTCTATTTTTAGATAACTATTAGTATCTTATTTATACTTATTTTACTCTTATAGTTTATAGTTTTATACTTAGTCTTACTATATAAAAAATAAGTTTTTATAATTTATAATATAGCTAGTATATATATAGTTTTCTAGCTTAGGGTAAATATTATATTACCTAACTTATTAATATTTTATTACTAACTATTTAGTATTAATAGAGTTAATAGTCTTATTTATCTTATTATTTATAAAAGTAGGAATAATTAGAAAAATTATAGGCCTATATATAAATATTTATATCTCCTATCTCATATTAATTCGCCAATATAGTACTATTAGAATTCCTATAGTTTTTTAACTTCTATTATAATATTTCTAACCTTTAGGATTAAAATCTTAAGTCTTTCTATTTTTTTTTAAACCTAAGTATAATTAGTAAAAATAGATAAAAACTTCTCCCTTATTCTATTTAAATCTAAATATATTTAAGTTTTAATATAATACTAACTACTTAGTATAATATTATATAGGTAACTAGTATTCTCCTTATTATATTTCTTTAAATTTCTACTTATATAACTTCTTTTATATTTCTAAATTAATATATTATTAGTGAATAAATGTGATAAAATTAGTCTAAATAAAGTTATTTTCTAGGTTAATTTTATAGTTTCTTTATTCTATCTAGAGTTAGAATATTAATTTTATAAATACCTATTAGATCTACTAGTTAATTATATTATTTAGCTAGATTTAATAGCTATTTTTAATAGCTATGATTTAATTATTAACTTATTTAATTATAAATTCTTCCCTTATTATTCTATAGTTATATAAAAGTAATTTTTCCTAGTCTTTAAGTAGTCTAGATACTACTAATTATTTAGCTAACTATTAGATAAAAACTATAGTCTACTCTTTATAGGCTTCTTACTACTTCTATATTTATTCTTAGTATATTACTATTTAGGATTATATAGTTTTAAATACCTTATTTATAATACTTATTAGGTCTAATCTAAGTAGGAATAATAATTATAATAATACTTAGGATTACTTATTAAATCTAAGTATTAATTATTAAAAACCTAGTAACTACTTAGACTTAAGAAGTATAATAGAAGTCGTTTTATTTTTTCTTTTTATATTAAGAAAGAAGTATTCTTTTTTTTAAGATATATCTTATATAAAGTTATCTAATTAGTATCCTTTTTTAACCCTTTTAGTATGTTATTAATAAGAATTTATATTAATACTAAATTCTAATTTATTTTAAATAGTATATAAGAAATATCCTTTTTTAGAAGTATCTTCCCTTAGAGTTATTATTTTATTATTATTATTACTTTACTTATCTAATTCCTAATAATAATATAATATAGTATTAGTAGTCTTATTATATATTTCTATTAAGTTAAATATTAATTATTAATATCTAATTCCTAATAATAATATAATATAGTATTAGTAGTCTTATTATATATTTCTATTAAGTTAAATATTAATTATTAGAATTTATTAAGGTTTATATTAGGTCTATACCTATAGGGTAGCTATTTTCTATAAAAATAGTTACTACTTAATATCCTTACCTATATTAATTCCTTAACAAATTAGATAGAAATAATAGAATTATAAAAATATAGTTAAAAGCTTTAATTAAGAAAGCTTTAGATATATAAATAAGGTCTATATTACTATATAGATTATTATTTAAAAGATCTAAGTTGTAATCCTTTAGCTGAAAACTCTTTCTAATACTTTAGCAGCTATAGCTAGCTAGTTACTAGGCGTACTATATAGTCCTATTGATATATCCTTATAATTTAATAGTTATTTTTAATAGTTATAATTTAATTGTTAATTTATTCAATTATAAATTCTTTTCTTATTATTTTATAGTTATATAAAGATAGTTATTCCTAGTTTTTAAATAATCTAGATACTACTAATTATTTAGCTACTTATTAAATAAAGGTTATAATCTACTCTTTATAAACTTCTTACTACTTCTATATTTATTCTTAATATAACTTATTAAATAAAGGTTATAATCTACTCTTTATAAACTTCTTACTACTTCTATATTTATTCTTAATATATTACTATTTAGAATTATATAGTTTTAAGTATTTTACTTATAATACTTACTAGATCTAATTTAAATAAGAATAATAGCTATGATAATACTTAAGATTACTTATTGAATCTAAATATAAATTACTGAAGACCTAGTAACTATTTAAACCTAAGAGGTATAATAGAAGTTATTCTACTTCTTCTTTTTATATTAAAAAGGAAGTATTTTCTTCTTTAAGATATATCTTATATAAAGTTATCTGATAAATATTTTTTTAAACTTTTTTAATATACTATTAGTAAGAACTTATATTAATACTAGGTTCCAATTTATCTTAAGTAGTATATAAGAGATCTTTTTCTTTAAAAATATCTTCTTTTAGAATTATTATCCCCTTATTATTATTATTTTACTTATTTAATTCCTAGTAATAGTATAATACTATACTAATAGTCTTATTATATACTTCTACTAAGTTAAATATTAATTATTAAAGTTTATTGAAGTTTGTATTAAATCTATACTTATAGAATAATTATTCTCTATAAAAATAATTACTATCTAATATTTTTATTTATACTAGTTATTTAAAACATTGAGTAGAAGTAATAGAATTATAAGAATATAGCTAAAGGTTTTAATTAGAAAAAGTTTAAATATGGAAATAGAATTTATATTATTATATAGATTATTACTTAAAGGATCTAAATTATAATCCTTTAGCTGAAAACTCTTTCTAATATTTTAATAGCTATAGCTAGCTAGTTACTAGATGTATTATATAGGTTTATTGTTATTTCCTTATAGTATTGTTAATATATTAGTTATACTTAATATATTAAGATTATTTACTCATAAGAATATACTAAGTCTTATTATATTTATATAGAAATTATAAATCAACTTATATTAATAATAGAGAACTTTTATATTAGTAATATAAAGTTTTATCTTAAGAATAAGTTAAACTCAGTTTATAATAAAGATATTAAGATTATAAATATTGAGGTTATAATGAATATTTAAACAGAATACTTATAGTTAGTAATAATTAAATATCTTAAGATATTTAAATTATATATTAATAGCTATAAAAGTGTAAAGGCGTAAAGGCATAAGGTTATTATAGAAAGAGTTATCAATTATTTATTATTAAAAACGTTGATATAAGACGGATATACTAACTATTATAACTATAAAAAGTTTAGACCCAGATTAAGTAGAAGCTAACTATAGTAGTTAGTAGAGGGGTAAGAAGGCTGAAGTTATACTTTAAGGGGTAATATATCTACTAATAGTTATAATAGAAAGCAAGCCATCAGCCCCTCCTATAAATAATAGTTAGAAATAATTTATTATATTATTAATTAAATAACTATTTCTCCCTCTATTAAACTATTATTATTATCAGTATTTTAACTAAGTGTTTATATTGAGAAAACTATATTTATTATATTATATTTCTCCTGATTTCATAGTTATCTATAGTAATAAGTGAACTGTCGATTTACCTACTTATCTATCTATTCTAATAAATATAAGCTTATTACTATTAAAATATATAATATTAATAATAGTCCTTATATTAAACTTATAGTTATCTTTTAGACTAAAGTTAAATTAATATAATACTTTACTTTTCATTTAATATTAATAGTAGTTTTTTATAATTATTTTAATCTTACTAGTAATTACTATTTAGCTTGGTTAATTAAAAATATTATATAATTTTTAAATATTAAGATCGTTAAATCTGTTATAAAATTACAATATTTCTATTTCTAGAGAGAAATTAAGAGCTTTATTATAAAGATTTTTTGGACCAAAAATTATAAATACATATTATATCTCTCGAAAAGTAAAAATACTCCTTATTATTTAGTTTTATTATGAAAATTATCAAGATAGATCTAGAGTTAGTTTATATTAAGGAAACTCAGAAGAAATAGGATAATTATTCATATAATATTAAGATTAATATTTCTAAATAGTATAGGGATTAAAGCTATACTAAAGCTTATAAAGTTTAAACTATTTTTAAGGTTTATATTTATTTTTAAAGTAGTTTTATTAAATCAGATATTAAATATAAATTTCTAAAAGCTTTTACTTATTATATACTTCTTATAGATAATCTTCTTCTTCCTATATTTCAAAGGATGTTTTCAGATATAATATTACAAAACTTTAAGATTAAAAAAGTCTCTAGTTTAATTAGTATTATAAAATAGTAATAAGTATAGTTCTAGAAGAATTCTATAAGCCTTCTCGAATTAATTATCTTAGCCTTATTATCAAGTATTATAAAATAGATTACTATAGAATCTTCTTTTAATATCTTATTTATATTATTATATAAGTTCTCTATAGCTATTTCTATTAGTATAATATTATTAGAATAAATAGTGATTGCTACTACTAATTCTATATTAATAATAAATACCTTCTTAAAATATAATACTATTACTCTCTATTTTTAGTAGTATGCTTTATTAACTAATACGTTATTACTAATTTTTAGTATACTTAGTATTTACTATATATATTTCTATTTTAAAGTTTCTTATAAAGTAGCTTTAAAGTATTACTATTACTGATTAAACATAGAAGTTAATATAGTTACTAGTAGTTAGGATATTAGTTATACCTTTAGCTATTATATATATAATTAGCTAGAAATCAATTATAATCTATAGTGTGTTATATATTCAACCCCCTACCTAATAGGTAGCCTTATATAACACCTAGTATAAATTCTCTATAATTAAAAAAACCTAGTAATATACTATAGCTTATATATATTTCTATAGGTAAGTATAGTAAAAAGAACCAAGTAGTATAATATTTAGTTTAAACCTAGTCCTAATTTAGAAATCGGTATAAGCTATATAATAGTCTCTATAGTAAGTTATGGCTTGACATACTAGTAGTAGCTTTAAAGTATTAAACATACTATAATAATACTTATAATATTAACTCACACTAGCTAGCTACTAATAATACTACTAGTATATTTTAATAATACTAGCCTTATAGATAAAAGAGAGTAATAAACTATAGACTAGCCTTCTCTTCATCCTTAGAATACAAGTTAATAGCTATCTTTAATAAATTTAAGTCAATAGCTATCTGTAATAATACTACAATTAATAATAATAATAATAATAATAATAATAATACAAATTACCCCTAGCTACTACTATTATACTTAATACTTATAACTTTAATATAAATATTAATCTTATTAGGATTATTGATAATTATAAAGATTATAGCTATTTTTATAAAAGTTTAAATAAGCTAGTATTATATAAGGATAACTTTACTACTCTTTTTAACTTTCTTAAAATAGTTATAATTAAATTTAGCTTCGGAATATTACTAGTAGATAAAACTATTAATATAATTAAGAAGTATAAGATTAAAAGAATAAAAAAGAATCTAATACCTAAAAGTAAGATATTTAGTAATAATTCTAAATACTTTAAATATATATTAAAAGTAACTTATAAGGTATCTGAAAAAGTATATATATCGAAATCTATTATAGTTGTCAGCTAATAGTTAGGAAGGCTAAGATAATTTAAAATTAGAGATATCGTACTATTATATGCTATTAATATGACGTTATTACGTAATATTTAATAATCTAAAGTAACTATAGCTATAGTAATTAGTATAGGATAGGTTAGAATATAAGTCCTGGCTGGATGCTAAATGTTTTCTATATAAAGCAAAAAGCTTAAACTATAATCTATTATATAAATATTCCTTTATTCAGTTTATTACTATTAACTTCTAAAGATCTCTATAATTTACTTATATAATTTGTTAATAGTTAGTTCTATATAACTAATAATATTATAAGAGATAATGATTATATTACATACTTAATATATAACTATATATATCTCTTTATGAACTTTCTCTTTTAAGTCCTAAGGATTTAAATAGAAACATCTAAATAAGTTAATGCTTATTACTATTGTTTTAGAGATTTTAATTATATTAATACAATTATAATCTTTAATAAATATTCTAAGATTTATATTCTTCTATTTCTTATAGTAATTATAATAAGCTATAAGAGTTTTAAATTTATCTCTAATTATAATACTTATTTAAATCATTAAAAGATTATTTTAAATCAATATAACTAATATCTTATAATATATATATATTTACCTAATTAATATATTATTAAGTATTTTTCTTATAAAATCTTATCTAACATTATAATTAATATATTTAATAATAGGTATTCATATTTTATCTTTAAAGATATTATAATTCTTACTTCTATATTTATTACTTATTTGATATACCTTACTAAATATGATTTTAACTTTCTTATATATTTAATTAAATATAATATATAATTTTAGAAGTATCTAGTAATATCTCTTAAAATATATATATAAGATCTTAGGGGCTTTTATAATTCTAATTATTATTCTTTCTAATTAGAATCATTTCTTATAATAAGATTTTATAATAGAAATATAATTATCTACAAATTTAGTTTAATTAATTACAGGCTTAAGATTAATATACATCTAATAATTAAAATTAATAATGTTATTTAAACTACAATTACTTCTACTTTTAAGCTGCTTGATATAGAAAACTATTATTTCATAGTAAATATAAATCTTCTAATTTTTAAGAATTATCTTAATTCTTTTAGATTCTTTTTAATTTCTTGTTTTAAATAGTAGTAATTTTTCTAAGTATATATAATTATGTTTTCTATCCATTAAATTAAAATATTTCTATTAAATATCTCTATTACCTTCTCTTTTATAATTTCTTCATTTATAGAGAAGTATATCTTTGTATTCATAAAATAGTTCTTAAGTAACTACAATATGTTTCTTTTTATTATATTCAAATATATTTCTTCTAAGTTTTAAAAAGCTTCTTAATAAGTATTTTATAAGTCTTTAAAATAGAAGTCTTATTCTTTTTATATTCATATATTCGGTTATTTTGACTCTATATTTAGAATTATATCTTAGTTCTTCACCCTTAATATAGATTTAACTATAGATTTTAACTAATAATAATATTTATATTAATACCAATTTATAGCTAATTAAAATAGTAATAAAAGTACCTATTATTATAGATAATTATACCCCTAGTTCTAATATTTAACCTTATAATAGCAGAAGGTTTTATGGTAATAATCTATATAGGGAGAGTCTTATTAAGACTAAGGCTTAATATATATAGTTAAAAGTAATTATTAAGGTTATAGAGTTAAGAACTTTTTTAAACTTCTTAAAAACAGAATAAAATAACGTATATATAAGAACTAGGTATTCTATAATTAATTATTCTTCTACATCTTTTATAATAAAATTAAAATCTCTTTGAAATTTATATAACTATTTATAAATAAAGCTTATAAATTAAATATAGAAATATCTAGTTATAACTATTATAATTATAGGTATTATTTTATTAGAATAAGTCTTAATAAAATCATCTTAAGTCTTATAATTAATAAATAGCTTATAGAGTTCTAAAAAATACCGTCTCGTTAACTTATAATTTATTACATTAAATTAGTAATATTAGAAACTAAGTGTTAATTCGATAATACTTTAATATTAATGTATTATTATAATATTAGTTAGTAGATACTTTAGAGTATCATAGTAATATAATCATACAAATCTTGAAAGCTATTGAATTATATTAAGAGTATTTTTATCTATATAAGTATTATTTATATATTAGTTATATTTAATTAATATATTAAGATTATTGATTGCCAAGAATAAGCTAAGTCCTATTATATTCATGTAAAAATTATAAGTTAGCTTATATTAATAATAGAAAACTTTTATATTAATAGTATAAAGGAGGGGCCAATAGCTCGCTTTATACTACGACTATTAGTAAATATATTACCCTTTAAAATATAACTTTAACCTTCCTACCCCCCTACTAATTATTATAACTAGCTCCTAATTAATCTAAAGTTAAACCCTTTATAGCTATAGCTAGTATACACACTTTATATTAACTTTTTCATAGATAATAAATAACTAATAACTCTTTCTATAATAACTTTATACCTTTATACCCTCACGCTTTTATAGCTATATATAATTCAAATATCTTAAGATATTCAATTATTACTTACTATAAGTACTCTATTTAAATATTTATAACAACCTTGATATCCATAACTTTAATATCCAACAAAACATCCTCTAGCTAATTTATAATTTATTATATTAAATTAATAATATTAGAGACTAGGCGTCAATTCAATAATTTTCAATGTTAATATATTACTAGAATACTGATTATTAGGTATTTTAGAGTACTATAGTAATATAACTATAGAAATTTTCAAAGTTATCTAGTTATATAAAGGATATCTATATTTATATTAGTATTATTAATATATTAATTATACTTAATTAATATATGAAGACTATTTATCAATAATAGTAGGCTAAGTCTTACTATATTTATATAGAAATAATAATCAGCTTATATGAATAGTAGAGAACTTTTATATTAATAATAGAAAATCTTATCTTAAGGATAAATAGGACTAAGTAAGAATATTAAGGTTATAGATATTGAGGTTATAATAAAGATTTAAATAGAGTACTTATAGTTAGTAGTAATTAAATTTCTCGAGATATTTAAATTATGTATTAAAGAGTTGATATTAGATAGGTATACTAGCTACTATAACTAGAAAGGGTTTAGCTCCGGATTAACTAGGGGCTAGCTATAGTAGTTAGTAGGGGGATAAGAGGGCTGAAGTTATATTTTAGGGGGTAATATATCTACTAATAGTTATAGTAAAGAGCGAGCTATTAGTCGTTCTTATATTATCAATATATAAGTAAATACTTAGAAAATATTTAGAAATAGGAATAATACATAATACTTTCATAGAGATTTTTTAATTTTAATATTATTTACTATGATATTATAAATCTATTAGTTTTCTAGATATCTATATCGAAAATTCATTATAATCTTCTATAGAATATATTAGAAGAAGTATTAGAGATATTTATAGTTATTTTAGATTATTGGTTTCTCTATATCGTGTTCTAGGATTTTCTTATTAAAGAAAATAAAGCTTTTCTTAAAATTTCTTTTTCTTATTAATATAATATTCTAAATTAATTTGAATATCATAATATAAATTCTAATAGTTAGATAGTTTTTAGTTTTCAGGTTGTTATTATTAGAAGAAAGTTTCTTATAATATTATAGTTATTAAGTTAATTGCTTAAATTTCTTTAGATACCTACTAAATATAGTAGTTTAACGTCTAGCTGGCTTTTACTATTTTATAATAAGAGTAGTAGGTTTAAATCTTATAATAAGTAAGTATAACTAGTAATTATAGACTTTCTAGTTATATAAACTAATTATAGTAACTACTACTAGCTAATAGCTATTCTTAATAGCTATTAGCAACTAGTGACTATTAATAGCTAGTAATAACTATTAATAGTTAGTAGTAAATATTATATAATAATTTATATAAGCCTTTTGCTTTATATAGAGAATATTTAGCATCTAGCTAGGACCTATACTTCAACCCACCCTATACTAACTACTATAGCTATAGTTACTTTAAATCTTTAAATTGTAATAATATTATATTAATAGTATATAATATAATATTTCTAACCTTAGGTTGTCTTAGCCTTTCTAACTATTAGCTAATAACTACTATAGATTTCAATATATATA
>QAPF01001444.1:0-10047 GCA_004367935.1 Colletotrichum sidae
TGGTATTTAATTTCTATATAAGAAGTTTAATTATCTTATAATAAGAACTCTTTAGCTTTTAGCGGGGTTTTAAAATATTTAATATATTATATATACTTTATGAGATACTTAAGGAGTTTTTTTATATATACTATTTATAAAAACTATAGCTATTATACTACTTGATCTTAAATAATTTTAATTGTAAGAAATTACTATAGGTTTTTATTTCCCTCAAAGTAATATTTCTTTTAAAGGTCTATTAATAATATAAGTATTTTAGATATATTTTCTAAGAGAAAAGAGGGTATATAACTATTAATATAAAAAAGGAACATAATATATCTTTTAAAATAATAATATAACTTTCTTATAATAAGTTTAAAACTAAAATACTTAAAACTTATTTCTAAATAGTATTATTATAAGAAGGGAAGTTTCCATAAACTATATAGTATTTTATTAAAATAGTAGATCTCATTTAATATTTAATAACTTAATAGTATTTTTATATAAATAACCTTATTAAGTATTATATATATAGAAGTATTAATTATATTATATTAATATAAGAAAAGAATATAGTATAGAGTCTACTAGGTAGTTATACTAAGATTATATAAAGCCTAACTATTCTATTTATATACATTTAAACACTTTATTCTAACTTAAAAAGATTATACCTTTTAATAACCTATATTCAGACTATATACTATATTATTTATTCATTATAATTATAAACCTAAGAATATTTAATTACCCTCTAAACTACTCTTAAGTAATAAATATAAAGGAATTTCTTTTTAATCTATTATATTAGTTCTTTAATAAACTATTTGAAAATAGTATACTTAACTATTAGTAGCTTTAGAGTAATAATAAAGTTATCTAATAGTTCTATTTTTAACTATTAGTATATTATATTATAATTCTATATAGCTAGTTAAGATATTTGGAAACATATTAATCTAGATATTCAAATTAGATCTTAATATTTTAAAACTAATTAATCTATTGAACTTTAATAAATAATTTATCTAAGAAAGTATTATTTAGTAGATATTTAAGAATAATAAATCTTTTACTTTTTTAACTAAAAGTATTTTTACTATTATATAGTAAATCTTAAGTTTTAAATAGGTCAAGAATCTAATTATAAAGAAATAAAAGATACTATAATATAATTTAGATATAAACTAATATAACTATTAATAATAACTTATTAATACATATTTAAATAGAATTCTTTAAGAATAATAATGTCTCTTTTTAAATTCTTCTAAAACTTCTAAAATAATAATATATTTAGAATAGTTTAATTATATAGTAATAAGTTAGAATAGAATATAAGAAAATCCTTAAGAATACTAATTTAAATATTTCTAGTTTAATATAATATAATAAATAGTATACTATTTACTTTTAAATAGTTATATATTAGATTCTTAAAATCTAAAGAACTCTTACTATTAAAAAGTAACTTTAAATATTTAGTCAATACATTTTGCGTAATTAGGCTATAATTTAGTATTAGAATATTATTCAGAGAGAAACTCTAAACTTGGATATTAATAGTCTAGCTAAACATAGAGAAATCTTTTCTACTTTATCTCATATTAATAAAGTTTTTAAAAAAAGCTATAGTAAATTACTATTTATATTAATTATTCTTATAGAAAAGTTAAATAAAGTATCTTAGTTAAAACTAAAGTATTTATATGATTTCAGAAGCTATTCATACTTTCCTAAAAACTATAGATATATTAAGTATACTATTATAAACTTATATATTAGATACCTATATATTTAGATAATAATTACTACTTAAAATAGTATTATAAATAGAATAAATAACCTAAAACTTCATATTCTCTATTAGAAACTAAAAATAAGAAAATAGTTAAATTCTAAATAATATACTAATAAAGCTAAAGAAGTACCTTTAGACACCTTAAAAACTAATATAATTCCCTTAAGGAGTAAAACTAATAGTAATAACTATTATTTTTCTAACTTAATATATATTAATATTAATTTTTTACTTCTCAAGAAATTAACTAAAATCCCCCCTAGAATCTTCTCAACTATTTAAAAACTTTACTTACTTTTAGTAAATATAGTATTTAATAGCTATAGAATAATCTATCTTACTAATTTAATAGCCTTTTTTTAGAAAGAGATTTTTCAAATTAAATAATAAGATAGATATAATTTAATATAATTCAGCTAACCTCTCTATAATAAGATAGAATAAATAAGTTATTAGGAATATTTTTAACAATCTAAAAAAAGAATATATTAGACTTAATAGTAAATAATATAACCTATATTAAAAACTTTTATATTAATATTATTTCAGAAGTTCTACTTCTCAATAAAACTAAAATTTAATATACAAGTTTCAATTATACTTTTAGATTCAACCTAATTAACTAATCTATTATTATAAAATGATTACTTGAAAAATATAATTTTATATTCCTTAAATATAAACTAGTTTCAGACTATTTTATAGTTTATTCAAATAGTTTAAATATTATTATAAAATCTCTAAATATATTATTCTCTTAACTTTACTTAAAAATAGCTCTCTTAGAAATATAATCAGGTAATACTTATATATAATACCTTTAAATAAGATACTTTAAATAAAATACTCTTAAATATTGAATTCTTAATACTGAAGAAGTAAAAATTATAAATCTAAAATAACTAAACTACTCTTACTATATAAAAACCTACTCTTAATAAATTATCTCTAGATAAACTTTAGAATTATATATTAGGATATATCAGTAGCCTCCAGCTAGACTACTACTTAGTTATCTATAAGAAGGATATTTGAACTATAATAACTAAGATCCCAGTTTAAAGAATCAGATTCAAATATATTAATAACCTTATATCTATATTAAAGCCCCCCATAAAGATCTATCACTTAGTTATAATTCTAATCCTAATGTATTTGAATTTCTATCTATCCTTAGGAGTTCTAACTAGTAAGTTATATTAGGGGGTATTAGTATAATAGTAGTAGTAGTTCAAACTCCTATATTTATAATATTAATAAGGCTATTAGTAGAAGTATACTAAAAGAGCCCTAGTATAGTATTTATATAGTAGATAGCAAGATTTCAATATATATAATATTAATAAAATTATTATAAAAGAGAGATACTAGGGCAGTAGATAATAAGAGTTTGATATAAATAGTACTTAGATAGCTATATCTATAAGGTTATCCTAAGAGAAGTACTAATATAGTATTAGTATAGTAGAATAAAGCTTTAATATATATAGTATCTACCCAGCTATAATAATAAGGCTATTATAAGAAGCTATTCTTAAGGCTACTATAGAAGTATTAGTATATAAAAATAAGTATATAGACTTGGAAATTTTAATATATATAGTATTAATAAGATTATTATAAAAAGCTATAATAGTAAGGCTATTAGGAGAAGTATACTAGATAGATATCTAAGTAATATTAGTACAGTAGATAATAGAATTTAATATATATAATACCTATATATTATTAATAAAACTATTATAAAAAGCTATAGTATTAAAGTTATTATAAGAAGTATACTAGAGAGGCACTAGGATAGTACTAATATAATAGATATAAGGATTCTAATATACATAGTACCTATATAATTGTATTAATAAGGTTATTATAAGAGAAGTAATAGTATAATAAAACAATAACTCTAACTATATAGTATTCATAAGACTATTATGAGAGGCTATAATATTAAGGCTATTATAAGAAGTATACTAGAGGAGCATTAAGGTAGTAGTATAGAGTTTTAGTATATATAATATCAATAATATTATTATAAGAGAGATACTAATGTAGCATTAGTATAGATAAAGCTGCTATAAGTAATTCCACTTAAGGCTACTAATATAAAACTATTAAGAAACTAAGAGTTATAAGAGGAGCTTTAGTATATATATAGATAAATAGAAGGGCACTAGTATATATATATAAGTATATAGATATAGAGATTTTGATATATAATTACTATATAGCTATCCCTATAAAGCTATTGATATTGAAGTAATCTAAGAGAGTAATATAGCTACTAGAGGGATATTAAGTAAGTAGAAGTTTAGAAAAGTTTTAAGAGTTTTAAGTAACTATTTTAAGTAGCTATTACAAGTAGCTATTATAAAAAAGAATACTTAGTAATATATCTTATATAACTAACTTTAGTTATAAAGATAAAAGAATTACTATAGGAATACTAATAGGTATTTCTAGTAATATTACTAGTAATTAGTAATACTAAAGAGTATAAAGAAGTCCTATTTATCTTAATAATAATAGAAGAAGCCTTCTACTTAAATTATAAGAATATTACTATAAAGATATAAAGGATTAAGAAGTTAGCTAGGGGCTAATACTTTAGATCTAATTATAACTTAGATTTCTATAGTCCCCCAAGCTATAGAGATTTAAGATATAGTAAATTAAGGTCTAATAGTAAGGTATTAACTTAGAAATTATAAGAATATAAAGATTATAAGAGATTTATATCTATAAGGGTTTAAAGACTATAAGGTTATAGTTTTTCAGGAGGGGAGATAATAGTTACTAGGAGGCTATAAGGTTATTTATTATAGATAGATATTATACTATCTATAGTATAATAGCTAAAATAGCTATATAGTAGCTAATATAGTTAATATAATATAGAGAAAACTATAGATCTTATAATTTTTAGTATAAGGATTACTAGAAGAATAGTAGTAATAGTAATAGTATAAAATATAACTTTAAGTTTTATAAGGAGATTACTAGAAGAGTAGTAGTAATAATTATAGTATATAGTTATAGTAGTAGTATCAATAGCAGTATATAAGAAGCTATATTAATAAGAAGACTATAGTAATAAAGAAACTAGTAGTATAAGAGAAATTTTAATTGTAAGAAGATTACTAGAGAAGTAGTAGTATAGCTATAGTAGTAGTATAAATAGTAGTATTAATATTGATATAATAATAGTAATAGCAATAGTATATGAGAGGCTAGTAGTATATGAGAGGCTAGTAGTATATGAGAGGCTAGTAATATATAAGAGGTTTTAATAATAAGAAGTTTTAGTAATAAGAAACTAGTAGAATACTAGAAGTTATATTGATAAGATGTTATATTAACAAGAGGTTATAATAATAAGAGGTTTTGATAATAAGAAGCTAGTAGTATACTAGGGGTTATATTAATAAGAAGTTATAGTAATAAGAAGTTTTAATAATAAGAAGCTAGTAGTATACTAGAAGCTATATTAATAAGAAGTTATAGCAATAAGAAGTTTTAATAAGAAGAAGCTAGTAGTATATAAGAAGTTTTAATAATAAGAAGCTAGTAGTATATAAGAGATATTTAAGTAGTTCTATAAATAATACTATTCTTCCTACTATAAGAGTAGAAGTTTAATAAGAATACTAAAAATCTGAAAGATATATAAAGAATATTAGAAAGCTAATAGGAATACTAAGATATATATTATAGGAAAGAAATCTAAGAATAGCTTTATTCAAGTTGTAAGATTATAAGGATATAGTTTATAAGGGGGGAGAATATATTCAAATATACTAATAGCCTCCAGCTAAACTACTACTTAGTTATCTATAAGAAGGATATTTAGATTATAATAGTTAAGATTCTAGTTTAAAGAATTAGATTTAAATATATTAATAACCTCCTATCTATATTAAGGCTCTTTATATAGATCTATTACTTAGATACTAAATCTATCCCTAATATTATATTTAATTCACCTATTTTACTATATTACTTAAAATCTATTTAATTTTCCTAAAGCTTTTATAAATAACTCTTAACTACTTATTGTTAAAATTAAATTCTTGAATATTTTCTTTATATTCATATTACTTAATAAAACTTATAATTCAATCTTTCAAATACTAAAAATATTTAAAAGTTAGATAAAATAATAGAGAGGTTTCTTAATATTGAAGTTTTAATAGAACTTTAAAAGAGCTATAATAATAATTAATAGAGAAACTAATTATTAAATATAAGTAATAGAATAAGGAATTAATCTTAAGCTATCTCCTTCTTATACTAAAAGGCTAGTCATGATAAATAAGCATATTAGAAAAAAACTAATTATCTAAAGAACAAAAATATAAAAAGCTATGAAACTCCCATTTAAATTCTAAGTAGAGTTAATTTAAATAGTAGTTATATTATATAATATATTTCTAAATATTTAAAATAACTAGAGATTACTATATAAAATTAAAGAAACCAAATTTAAAAAGTATTTTTATTAGTAAGTACCAAAGTATATTCTAAACTCTTATTAAAACTTATAACCTTACTAAGGATAGATTTATACCTATAGATATTAAATATACCTACTTAAGAAATACTTCAAATAAAATATTATAAAAAAGATATTTAAAGTTAAACCTAAGAGATATATTAAATACCTAATACGCTATATTCCAAGTATTTATAATCTCTATAAAATCTAAATCCTTGCTTTCTAAAAAGTTATTATTATTCAAAATATTAAATTCAATAAAATAAGACTTTACTTAATATAAGATCTATATAAAATACTTATAAAAGAAATTATAAAACTACTAGTTAAGTTAATTACTAAAAAAGAAAAAAGCCTTATTCTTTAAATATTTAGAGATTTTAAAATAAGAAGAATACTTAAAACTAGCTATCTTATTAGTATTAGAAATAATTTAAAATATTAAGCTAAGCTTAGAATTAGTCTTAAAAACTAATAAGAAAAGTTTAATTATATTTAAACTAATAACTAAATTATTAAGATTAATCTAAAACTCTAATTAATTTTAACTAAAAGAAATAATTCCTAGTAATAATTAGAATTTAAGTAATATGTTAATAACTAGAAAACTAGATAATATACTTAAAATTAGAAATATAGCTAGCTAAAAAAAATACTTACTTTAAATAAGTATAGAAGTAAATGTTTTAAAATTCCTATTTAGCTAATTTATAAAAAACTAAAGTATGGTTTTAGAGTTTAACTAATTAGAATAGTAGATTCAACTACCTAGGAAACAAGCTAGTAATATAAGAATAAATAATAATAGTAACTTTAGCTAGAAATCAATTTTAATAACTATCTAATACTCTTAAAAGAATATAATAATAGTAATCATATTTAATAGAATATAAATAAGACAATTTTACTAGTACTTATTTATTTAATTAGTAATAGAAACTTAATAAAATCAGTCTCAACCTTTTAAGAGTATTCCTTATTATTTGAAATATAATATTAAAAAACAAAGATATTTCTATTAAAATTTAAATATATATTAAATAACTAATTATATTACTAAATATCTAGAAAGATATTATTAACCTATTAGAAGTATTATAAAAATGCTTTATTAAAATAGTAAAAATTAAAATTATAAAGCTAAAAGAAAGAGATATTTAGTAAGAAATAGATTACTACGATATTAAGATTAAACTTTTTTTTTAAATAAGTTTTCATTTATAAAATAGATATAAATAGTTATTTAATATACTATAAAATAAGGATTTAGATATATAGAGATATATAACTAGTTAATCTATTATAAATTATATATATAGTAATACTAACTATCTAAATATTTTAAATAGCTATAGTAATTATAATATAATTTAACCTTAAAATCCTATAGTTTAATATTATTAATATATTTCCAAATACTATAAGGAACCCTAATAGACTTCTAATAATAATTAAACTACTAGATAGATTTAAAATTATGAAGAAATATATAGAATTCGAATAAGCCTTTTATAAATTTTAAGATATATCTTTTCTTTAATATAAAGCCTTTTATACTACTCTTAAATTATTAAGCTTCTTACTATATCTAGAAGAATCTTATCTATTTAAAAATAAGAATTTAAGTATCTATATCTTCTTTTATATAGATAATATTCTATTCTTATACTATAAAGTAGCTGAAAAAGATGGTTTCAAGCTTATTATAAATATAAAATATATTTATAAACTTAAGTATTAAAATTCTATTAAATACTTTTTAGGAATTTAAATAGTAAGAAATTAGGAATATTAGAAAGTTTATTTAGTTTATAATATATATATTATTAAAATCGTAGAATACTTTAAGTTTAAATATAAACTAACTCTTATTATATTACTTCTAGTAGTATCTTTTACTATAAATAGTAATTAAATTATACTTTAAGATATTTATATATATTAAATAAAAATAAGTTTAATTCTTTATATATTAATAAATATAGACTAATACTTATAATACTACTTCTAGTAATATTATTTACTATAAATAGTAGTTAAATTATATCTTAAGAGATTTATATATATTAGATATAAATAAATTCAATTCTTTATATATTAATTATAGTATAACTAGATATCTTATTGATATACTTTCTATTTTTAAGATATTTTATAAATCTTTCTCAAGTATACTAAGACGCTATTAACTATATACTTTAGTATTTATATAAAATAAGATTCCTAGTACTATAGTTTAAAAGTTTAGGAAGTATTAATAAAATACTTTAGATACTTCTAATTACTTCTTTTATAGACTACGAAGAAACTTAAAGATTAAATTATAGTTATATTATCTCTTTATTTAGAAGACTAATCTAATAGAAAGCTACTTAACAAAATATTATTATAATATTAACAACTAAAGTAGAACTTTTCAACTTTAAATATATTTTAAAAGAAGTTATAGTATTAAAAAAGCTATTTTAAGACATTAAGTTTAACCTTAGAGATATTTAGAAAATCTATTATAATAACTACTAAATAATTAGACTAACTATTTTAGATAATAAGTATCTATCTATTAAGTTTTAATATATAGATATTTAATAAATATAATTATACTAAGAATACTTAAAAAGGAGTTTTAAAGTAGTCTATATACTTATAGATATAATACTAGTAGATAGACTTATAAAAAACCTAACTTAAATAAAATTTAAGTAATTTAGAATACTTCTCAACTTTATAAATCTATAAGTAATACTTTTAAGACTAATTAAAATAGAAAAATAAGCCTCTTAAAGCTATTTCTAACTATTTAAATAATATATATAAATAATCTAGATTACTAAAGTCTAACTATTTAATAAAATAACTTAGTAGTATTTATATAGAAAGTTAGAAGATAGTAGAACTCCTTAAGTTATTTATAAAAAATAAAACTTTCTATCTAAACTTATATCTAATTTAAAATAAACTATTTGAACTTAGAATTCTAAATAGAAAGGTAAGATATAGTAATTAGTATATAAAAATTAACTTAAAGAAGTATAGAAAATTAATTATATCTTCTAAAAAAGAGAACTAATATAGACGCCTATCTAAAAGATAGAAGAAATCTATTAAAGCTAGTTATTGGAATATTAAAATTAAAACTCTAATTTTTAAAATTACTAAGAACTATTTGAAGTCTAAGACTTTAGTCTCTAAATCTTCTAATAACTAGTTAAAATATAAACTTTTAATTAATAGGAAACTTAGTTAAAATAACTAAAATACTAAAGATAGGATTAATAGTAGAAAGCTAAATAAATAGTAATACTTAAGATAGTTAAATAATAGTAGGTTATATAATAATTAGAATTTTAATAGTAGATTTAGAAATACTTCTATTTTTAAAGAAGGTTAATTTGAAATCTTTCTACTAATTAGACTAAAGTTTAAGTTAAAATAACTTCCTCGCCTTACTAACCTTCTTATTCTTTAACTATAAAAAACTAGATTTAAAACTAAAATATAAGCTAAATTATATATTTTATTATTATTAGAAATCTGGATAGTAATAAGAAATATCTTTAAATTTTTATAGGTTTTATTAGAAATAGGAATATAAGAACCCTTTAAGTTAGTTTTATATTAATAATAATAGTTAAAAGGTAAATCTTAGCTGTTACTTCTAATAATGTAAAGATAATTTCTATAAGAAAGTATAAGATTCAAGTAATAAATAGTATAAGAAATAGTTTGAATAAGTTAAATATTATTAATAATCTTTATTTTAAAA
>QAPF01001445.1:0-10098 GCA_004367935.1 Colletotrichum sidae
TACTAATTAGTAGTAGTAAGTAATAATTCTTAATTATAATTTTATTGAAGCCCTTATAGTTTATATAGAAATATAAAAAGCTATTTTTTTTTAAGATAAAAAGGATTAATATACTTATTTTACTTATAGATAGCTATATATATCTATTTGCTAAATTCTCTATAATATATATTCTTAATCCTTCTAATTATTATTTATTTAGTAGATATATAGGTCTATAAAGTAGTTTATTACCTAATTCTAATTTAATAATATATTTAATATCTTTAAAAACTAAGATAGACTTTATTATAACTTTATTAAATACTCCCTACTTACTTATAAACTCCTTAGGGATATCTATAGTTATAATAATTTTATCTTTTTCCCTAAATACCTCTATATAAACTTTAAAATCCTCTCTTACCTTATTAATATATAGTATATAAGTAGTTTTATTATTTTTAATAATCTTTTAAATAAATACTTCTAATTTAATAATAGATATCTACTTATAATACTAAGTATTTATCTAAATATCTATTATAATACCTTTTTAGCTTATAGAATACTATTTTAATAAGAGGTCTATATATCTTTCTAATTAGTAAGTACTAGTAAATAACTAGTATAATTTCTATAGGTAATTATTTAAATCTATAAAAAAGAAAGTTAACTAATATAACTTCCCTAACTCTAATACTCCACTATTAAATCCTTCTAGAATAAGTATAGCTACTTTAACTAAAACTAGCTTTAATAATATAATTAGCTACTTACTAATAAAGTCTACTTATAAATATAAGTCTATATTTACTACTACTTCTTTCTCCTTAGTATTTTAAAGAATAATTACTAAGTTTTTAACTATCTTCTCTATAGAGACTAACTCCTTAATTAGTATAGAGACTATTAGTTCTACTTCTATACCTACTTATTTCCTTAGATCTTTTTAATATAAAGACTAGTATTAACTATTTATACTAAAATATAAATCCCTATAGTACTCTACTTTTAAGTAGTTATTAGCGTCCTATTTATACCTATTTTACTCCTATAGTTTATAGTTCTATACTTAGTCTTACTATATAAAAAACAAGCTCCTATAATTTATAGTATAACTAGTATATATATAATTCTCTAGCTTAAAGTAGGTATTATATTACTTAACTTATTAATATCTTATTACTAACTATTTAGTATTAATAGAATCTCTAGCTTAAAGTAGGTATTATATTACTTAACTTATTAATATCTTATTACTAACTATTTAGTATTAATAGAGTTAATAGTTCTATTTATCCTATTATTTATAAAAATAGAAGTAGTTAGAAAAACTATAAGTTTATATATAAATATTTATATCTCCTATTTTATATTATTTTACTAATATAATACTATTAGAATTCCTATAGTCTTTTAGCTTTTATTATAATATTTCTAGCTTTTAAGATTAAGATTTTAAGTCTTTCTATTTCTCTTTTTAAACCTAGGTATAATTAGTAGAAATAAATAAAAACTTTTCTTTTATTCTACTTAAATCTAAATATATTTAGGTTTTAATATAATACTAATTACTTAGTATAATACTATATAAGTAACTAATATTCTCCCTATTATACCTCTTCAAGCTTCTACTTATATAATTTTTCTTATATTTCTAAGTTAATATACTATTAGTAAATAAATATAATAAAATTAGCCTAAATAGGATTATCCTTTAAGCTAATCCTATAGTTTTTCTATTCTATCCAGAATTAGAATACTAATTTTATAAATACCTACTAAATCTATTAGTTAACTATACTATTTAACTAGATTTAATAATTATCTTTAATAGCTATAATCTAATTATTAATTTATTTAACTATAAATTCTTCCCTTATTATTCTATAATTATATAAAAATAGCTTTTCCTAGTTTTTAAGTAGTCTAAATACTACTAATTACTTAGCTAGCTATTAGATAAAAGTTATAATTTATTCTTTATAGGTTTCCTATTACTTCTATATCTACTCTTAATATATTACTATTTAAAACTATATAGTTTTAAATACTTTACTTATAATACTCACTAAGTCTAATCTAAATAGGAATAGTAATTATAATAATATTTAGGGTTACTTATTAAATCTAAATATTAATTACTATAAACCTGGTAACTATTTAGACCTAAAAGCTATAATAGAAATTATTCTACTTCTTCTTCTTATATTAAGAAGGAGGTATTCCCTTCCTTAAAATATATCTTATATAAAATTATCTAATTAGTATCCCCTTTTAACCCTTTTGGTATATTATTAGTAAGAATCTATATTAATACTAAGCCTTAACTTATCTTAAATAGTATATAGGAAATATTTTTTTTAGAAGTATCTTCCCCTAAGGTTACTATCCTATTATTATTATTACTTTATTTACCTAATTCCTAATAATAATATAACATAGTACTAGTAGTCTTACTATATATTTCTATTAAGTTAAATATTAATTATTAGAATTCATTAAAGTTTATATTAAGTCTGTACCTATAGGGTAACTATTCTCTATAAAAATAGTTACTACCCAATATCCTTACTTATACTAATTACTTAAAGAATTAAATAGAAGTAATAGAATTATAAGAATATAGCTAAAAGCCTTAACTAGGAAAGGTTTAGATATATAAATAGGGTTTATATTATTATATAGACTATTATTTAAAAGATCTAAGTTGTAATCCTTTAGCTGAAAACTCCTTCTAGTGCCTTAATAGCTATAGCCGGCTAGTTGCTAGGCGTATTACGTAGTCCTATTAATATATCCTTATATAGGTATATTTCAAAAGTATAATTATTATTATTATCTAATTATTATATAAGGTTATAGAGTTAGATATATATTAGTATATAATATATTCTAATTATTATAAAAAGCAACTAGGAATAGAGACCTTATTATATAGTCTATACCTTATAATCTCTAGAGTAAACAATTTATATTTTAATATTATTAATATATAGATAAATAATACTTTTAGCTTCTATTTATTCAAATTTATTAATAAAAAAGAAGAAGCCTTCTAATAAGTAGGATTTATAGTAAAGCTAAAGTTAATATTTATAAATAATAAACTTCTCATTTTTAATAGAAATATCATAACTCTTAGAAATAATAGTGATATAATTCTTAATTAAAAAACCTAAAGTAAGAAGATTAAATTCATTAATTATACTTTGAGTAAAATAAAATTGGTATATATTGAATAATAAGTATAAAAGTCTATATAATTTCTCTATACTAATTAGAGATATATTTTAATGTTTCTATTAAAATTGAATATTAAGATTAAATAGAAGAAGATATTAAGAAACTTAAGAAGTTTTTTATATAATAATAAATAATCTAAAGTAAGGTTTAATATTTATCCCTATTAATACTAAGGAGATGAAGTTTTATGTTTTTATTAATAGATCTTTTGCTGATAATAATAATATAATATTCTAATTCAGATTTATTATTATCTTAGGAATAAAGACAAATAATAAGGATAATAATACTTTTAAGTTTGAAAGTAATATTATCTTTTTCTTCTATTAAGCTAAAAAGAATTATATAAAATATACTAATTTTTGAAATCTATAATATAACTATAGAAGTTAATATAAAGTATATAACTTCTACTACTTTTAAATAAATAACTAAATATTTAAGAATACTAATAATACTAATAGTAATTTATACCAACTTCTATTCTTTCTATAAGTATTTTATTAAATTAGATATTACTTAAGAAAAATACTTTATAATTAATATTATAGTATTCTAATAATTATATAAGTAAAGAGAGATCTTTAAGATCTACTAGATTAATAATAAAAATAACTTTAGAAATAATATACCTAAAAGATATAATAATTAAGCTTTTAAAGGATTTAAAATAATAAATAAAATAATAGCATAAATAGAAAAATAAGTTATAGGAATTACTAATAGTAATAAGGAGAAGAAATAAAACTAAAAAGAAAGTATATAGGATAATAAGAAGAAGGTAATAGAGAGAGAGAGAAATATATTAGAATAAAAACTGTAGATACTCAATATAATATTAAATAAAAAGTATATTTTTATAAGGAAATACTATTTATAGTATTTTTATAAAGAAATACTATTTATAGTATTTTTATAGTTCTTAGTATAATTAAAAGGATTTGTATAACTAGAGGTAATTTTATACTACCTTTATATTTTATACTATTGTTGTATTTTATACTCCTTTTAGTATTTTATACATTTTAGCTATAAAAGAAAGTATTACTAATATTACGTTAAATATAGTATTAAAATAGCTAAAGTTATAGTAGTAAGTAACTAAGTAGTCGACCCATTTATTTAAGCTAATAAGAAGAAAAGGATTATTATATATATTTTTCCCTATAATATATAGTATATATATATATATATTATAACCTAAATATAGATATTACGAATAGAGATAACTAGTTATGCACTACTTATACAATCGATCGATTACAACGTTTACTAGTTATAAACCAATAATATCCTAGCTTCTTAATATTAGGCTTTAGTTAATATTAGCTTCTTACAATATATTCTAATTAGAATTCTATTCTCATTGACTGAAGGCTTCTATATAAGGGAGTTAGCCTTCCTTAGTTATAGAAATATTAGAAAAACTCCTTCTTTATTTCTAGCTATAGGGACTTTATATTTATTACAATTATAATTTCTTCATTCTTATAGAAGTTATGTTAAGCTTCTCCTAATAGTAATCTATTAGGTTCTTAATTTTATTCATTCTATAGAATGCTAATCTTATCAGTTAGACTAAGGCGGTACATGATTTATAATTCCTTTAGCCTTAAAGATTGATATTATTCTTTTTATCACTCTTATTATCTTCTTTTAGTAATTTATAGATAACCTTTTTATTATTAATTCTATTATTTTCTATCTTAAAGAAGCTCTTAATTACTTTTAGTTAAGGGAAGGTTTTTATTATTATTTAAACTTCTGATTATATACAGAAGTCGCCTTTATTGTTTCTTTGATTAATAATCTTATTTTTAGGTTGTTGAAAATAACAATAATAATAATTATAATATCTGCCCCTACTACCCCTATTACCCCTACTGGCCTTACCACTTTTACTTCTACTCCTCTTACTCTTATTCCTATTTAAAAAGAAGCTATTATTTTAAGAAAAAGAGTTACTAAGTCGTTATATATTCCTCATGCCCTTCTGACTAATAATAATAATAATAGTGATAACTTTATATATTTTGTCTCCTATTATTACTACTTCTACTTTATAGCTATTTAAAAAGTAATTAGTTATAGCTTATTATCCTCTTTCTATTATAAGACTACTAATATATCTATATTACTTTTTTCCCCTATTTCTATCAATTATTTTAAATATTAGTAATAAGGATTCTTATTATACTACTATATATAATAAGGAATATATTTTAATATATTCTTATTCTCGTTCTATTAGTTGCATTATACTATAGGGCATATAGTAACTATACGTATTACTATATATATAGCAGTATGCCTTCTATATCCTATTAGTAATAAATACTAGGCATCTAGTACTAGCTATAACTAATTATATAGTAATTAGTAAGCAATTACTATACTATAGATCTAAAGCTTTATATAGTACTTCATACTATATAATATAATAATAATAAAAACAAATAACTAGAATACTAATTTATACTTCTATAGTAAGATTATATATAGTATATATTATCTTCTAGATAAACTAATACTAATTAGTAGTTAATCCTTCTATTACTACTATACTATAGATTAATAAGACTTATTATAATAAAAAGAGTAACTATAAAAAACTATACCTAAAGTTTATATAAAATGAAAAATTATAAAAATAACTATTTAGATACTTTAAATTCTCCCTATCCTAAGATTCTAATTAGAAGAATCCAAATCATATACTAATATCTTAAGGAGGCTTTTATAAGACTTAAGTAGTAATATTATATTAAAGCTTTTACTCTAGTTAAATTAAAATACTTCTTATAGTATTTTTAAGAAGTTTAATTATATATTCTTAATTATTATTTATTAAAATGTATTTAGTAAATATAATAAACTTTATTAAATCTTATTAGATCTTTATAATATTAGAAATTAAAGTTATTTCTAGCTTTAATCCCTTAAGAAATCTATATAGCTTCTTAAAAATTCTTTCAATATTCCTCCTACCTTTATAATAATATCTAAATTACTAACCCCTAGAGAAATACTTATTCTAAATACCCTTTTAACTATTATAATAATATTAAGTAATATCCCTATACTTATAAAAATCTATTAATATCTAGATTTTATACTATTTAAATAAATCCAGAACATTAATTATAAAAATATTATAAATAAAGATATTCTTATAATTTAAATATACTTAGCATATTAAATAATATTTTATAACTATTTAAAACTATATAGCTATAAACCTTTTTAGATATTTAAAAATAACTTTAAAAACTAACTTTTTATAACTTAGCAACTTATAAATACTTAAATTACTTAGTATATTTAAAATTATTTCTTCTTCTATAAGATTAAAATTAGTATAAACAGTAAAAAGATCTTTAGTATTTTATACTAAATTACTTAATAAGATCTATTTACTTCTTAAATACCTAAAGAAATTATTAAAACTAATAAATATTATAATATTCTTAAGTAAAATCTTAAGAAGTTTTTAAAGTAATTTAAAGATTTTATAGAAGAAGAATAGTAGATTATAATATTTCTCTATAAAGTTAAACCTGAGGTTTAATATATTAAACCTACTTTAGCTTTCTTATAAAGAGTAGAAGAAGAATAATAGTAGTATAACTAGTTAACTTCTTTACCCCTAGTATTAATACTATACCCCCTATTCTCCTTATTAGTCTTACTAATATATAATCCTTCTAGTATAAAGCCTCTCTATATATAAGAAGTAAACTATAGATATTCTAATTTATAGCTATTAAGATAATTTAAATACTCTTTATATACTAGTTCTACTATTCGTTTTAATAATACTTTAGCTAAATATATTATAAACCTTATAAAACTATATAATAAGAATATAAAGTATAGTAGAAACCTATATAATATATTGAAGATTAAGATTTATATTCTTTATAATTAGTACTTCAAGCTTAGTATCTTATATTACATATAGACTGGTATACTCTTAATTATATTAAAAAATTAGACTTTTAAGTATTATTTTAAATACTTAAGTAACTCTAATTTCAACTTATAGTTTAAATAAATAACTTATTATATTAAAACTACTTTGAAAATAATAGATATTAATAGCTATCCCTTTCTAATTAGTAAAATATTATATTCTAAAATATTATAACTAAGAATTTTAAGACAAATAAAAAGGAAGCTTTTAAGACTTTTATATTTAAACTTATTTATATTTAAAAAACCTTCTTATTAAACCTCTATATAAATATAATATTCTACTTCTAACTTATAAGTATATATTATAATATACTTAAGTATTAATTAGCTCTCTTTAGCTTTATAATAATATTTTAGAATTTCTATAACTAATTAAGATTAACTATAAGCAATACTATATTAATCTAAAAGTTGTAATATATTTAGAATAATGTAGATAATGATTAGAAGTAGGTTAATAATTAATTTTAAGTTAACTATATATATAATTCTCCTTAAAAGTATTTTTAAAATACTATACTATATAATATTTAATATTTTATTTATATAGCTTTATAGAACTTATAACTATTTATTCTAAATATTATTCTAAATAATATTTATTCCTTCTATCTAATTATATATAACTATTTAAATAAGAAGTACTATATATATAATAAGATAGATTACTAATCTATAAAATATATTCTCAAGGAGAAATATATCTTATTTAATTAGTATAAGTTAAATATTAATCCTAAGGTATATTTTATAATAGTATATAAAACCTTCTTTATAGAATATAAAGGTATTAATAGTTTAAATAATAACTTTAAAGATTCCTTTTGAAATTATAAACCTAATAATACTATTATATAATACTAAGTATAATACAACCTTAAAAATAAAACTACTACGCCTTCTAAATAATTTTTAATATTATTCTTTAGTAAAGATCTTATTACTGTTAATAGAAGTAAAATCACAGGAATTTTCTAAAACTAAGTAATATTTTATACTTTTATTTAAAATAGTATTCTTAGTAGTAGAATTACTAAGAAGAGTAGTATTATAACTTCTATATTTATATTTATATTTAAAAACCATTATATAAATACTATTCTTTAAAATATCTTATCTAACTTAAGTATTACTAGCTTTTTAACTATTAGGTACTTCTAGTTTACTATATTTAAATAGATTATTAACTTTTTTATAATTCTTATATTTCTATAAGGCAAACTAATAATAATATACTTTAGTAGAATATTTCTAATTGTTATATTTAGAATAGTTGATATACTTATACTTCTTAGTATTATTATATTTTATATAATACTATATAATACCCCTTTCCTATTCTACTTTATAAATATAAATCGTTTTACTTAGTATTATTATATTTTATATAATACTATAATAATATATTATATATTCAGCTTTCTACCTAATAGGTAGCCTTATATAACACCTAGTATTAAATTTCTATAAAAAAGAAAACCTAGTAATATACTATAATCTATATATATCTCTATAGGTAGATATAATAAAAAGAACCTAGTAGTATAACATTTAGTTCAAACCTAGCTTCAACCTAGAAATTATATATATATAAGTAATATAAAGTAATAAAGTGATAACTAGGTGTGTAAACTTACTAGTATAAGCTATATAATAGTTTCTATAGTAATAGCTTTGAAATATTAAACTTACTATAATAATACTTATAATGTTAACTTATACTAACTAGTAATAATACTACTAATATATCTTAATAATACTAGCCTTATAGATAAAAGAGAGCAATAGACTATAGCTCTCTCTTTGTTAATAATACTACTATTAATAATAATAATAATGATAATAAGAATACTATTACTATACTTAACTCCTATAACCTCAATATAAATATTAATCTTATTAAAGCTATTACTAACTATAAGAACTATAGCTACTTTTATAAAAGTTTAAATAAGCTAGTATTATATAAAAATAACTTTACTACTTTCTCTAGCTTTTTTAAAATAATTATAACTAAGTTTAACCGTAAAATATTACTAGTAGATAAAGCTATTAGTATAACTAAGACGTATAAGATTAAAAGAATAAAAAAGAATCTAATACTTAAAAGTAGAATATTTAGTAATAATCCTAAATACTTTAAATATATATTAGAAGTAGCTTATTAAATATCCAAAAAGATATATATATTGAAATCTATAGTAATTATTAGCTAATAGTTAGAAAGACTAAGATGACTTAAAGTTAGAAATATTATATTATAATATTTAAAGATTTAAAGTAATTATAGCTATAGTAGTTAGTATAAGGTGGGTTGGAGTATAAGTCCTAGCTGGGTGCTAAATATTCTCTATATGAAGTAAAAGGCTTTTATATAATACTATATAATACTTCTTTCTTATTCTATCTTATAAATATAAATTAACTTAGTATTAATAGTAAAGTCTTTCTAATTACTATATTTAGAATAATTAATATTCTTATACTTCTAGGTATTATTATATTTTATATAATACTATATAATACTTCTTTCTTATTCTATCTTATAAATATAAATTAACTTAGTATTATATTTAACAATAACTTTAGTTAGTTCTATCAAAATAAAAAGGTTATCTTAGTTATTTAAAAATAGGAGTATTTATAACTACTTTTTAATAAAAAGAGAATAATCTTTTCTATATATTTCATAGAAATAGAAATATAGAGATTTTATTACTATTTTAAACACCTAGCTATTATATATTTCTATAATAATTTTAATTAAGTAGAATATCTAGTTAAATATTATACTTTTAAAGTACTTAAGAAGTATTATTACTAGTACTAAATATATAGTACAACTCCTTTATACTTTTATTTTACTATTTATAGTAATATTAACTTCAACTTTAA